>JAPKLY010000924.1:16355-99075 GCA_026898435.1 Prunella vulgaris
TATTTAGTGAAGCAAATATGGATATAGAAACTTAGGGTATTACAGTCCTGAAGAAAATCACTGAAGCCGATTATTTGCCTTGAGCAGTCGCTATCTAAGTACCAGACGACTTTCTTTGCATCCTCCTTGTTCTTGTTGTTGCCTGCAGTCACCTGAAAAGAATAAGGCTTCATGTACCCATCTAGTGTTGGGTCCTATGGTGTTAGCTGTACCCTTTGGGATCCAGATTTGTCTTACAATTCTGATAGCGTCAGAAGTGTAAATCTGTCTCCCCGAAACATCAACATACACAGTCCTCTTCTTCCTAGGTGTCTGAGAAGTTGAGGGTGTATGTGTGTCAGCCTAAGAGCCACAGGAGCCTTTGGTATTCTCTGAGGGATTGTCTTCTGTTTCTCCTAGGCTTTGGTGTAGTGGGTCGAGGTGCTTGTCGAGAAGGGTCCTCACTTTTCTGACATTGGGGACTTGAGGTCTTACTCGCGAGTTTTAGGTTCAGGTTGCCTGGGCTCTTTTTGGGGCTACCCAGTTCGACCTCTTCTTTTCAAGATTTTGTCTTTCCTAATAGATCGTACGCCCCGTCTGAGGCACTCTGACCTGAGTGTTTTGAGGCCTAGCTAGAGAGACACTCTGGCCTAAGCTCCTAGGCGCCTGACGAGACACTTGGGTCTTTCCTTTCCTGAGTTTTGGCCTTGATTTCTCGGGTCGTTACCTGACTGATTCAGTGGGCTCTTTACACTTCCCTGAACTATTGGCCTAGTCAGCAATACCCTTACCTTTGTTTCCTGACCCTCGTTTAGCAGGAAATGCCTTAGAGTTACTCCTTGAATCAACCCTTGACCCTGAGAGGTTTTCAAGTGACTAAAGCCGATCTATTTTTTTGACCCATCAGTGCTCTGATAGATATTGATCATTTCAATTACTTGAGCTGAACGGTTCATTATATCGAGCTTTTTGAATAGGGTCTCCTTTTTACCTTTTAGGAGTTCATGTCTGGTGAAGAGATCATTAAACTTCTTCTAAAGTTCTTCGTACTCCCTATCTTTCTGAGCCAAAGTCTCTTTCAAAGAAACTTCATAAGGTCTTTCTCTCTCAGCTGACTCAGTCTTGACTCGGTCAAGCTCCTGAGTTAGCCTCAGTGAGATGAGAGCCTCATCAGTGTCCCTCAGAGATAAAGACTCAGTTAGTCTGGAGTTCTCAGCACTTAGGTTGTTGTTCTCCTCCACCATAATAAAATCCATAGTATATTTAAAATAAATTCATAAGCAATAATAACACTTGCCCAAATGGCAAGGCACGCCTTCACATATACAAGAGGACATGGGTTCAAACCCCCTCTCACATAAAAAAAAAGTAGTTCCTAGTCGCGGGTCAGACCTTGGTCATGTCGCTTCGTGGGTCAAACGCAAAATAATATTTTTTTTAAACTTGGTGCTTCACGAGGGTGTGCCTCTCGCGAAAGTTCACGAGGCCATATCCTCACCAGCCAATGAGGGCGAAACCCTTGCCAAATACCATGAAGGTGTGCCCCTCGCCTAGTTGTAAGAGGGCCACCCCTCGCGCACAAGGGTCGTAACCCTTCACCATCTAACGAGAGTCAAGATGAGGGATTAGTTTGGAGACCTGTCTTCTCGAGGGCTAACTCCCTTCTTTAACACTCTCTCTTTACCTTCTCCCCCTCCTTAAACCCATCTTTATTTGACCATATCTTTGTAGTGTCAAAGAAAGATGTCATTCATATGCTACTATTTGAAAAAGGAAGTCTGGTTAATTTAACTTTCAAACATGAATCACAATGTTCACCATTCTTCACAAAACCTTATTGAAAGCATTAAAAAAATGTGATTTCAAACTCGAAGCATGCCCTAGTCTTCTATTCAAAGTTTTTTCCATCAATTGATATTGCTATAACAATCCTCTCTAAGGTCATTGGCTCCAAGTAGTACAGACCATCGCAGTTCCTACCCGCTCCAATCAGGATCCTCGAAGGTAAGTCTTATAAAAAAAATTATGCAAAGAATATCAATGCACAATTTAGATCTCTTATTATCGTGCTTACAGAAAGTAAGTTGCACTTGAAATCAAGAATATTCAAGAATCAACTCAATTTCAAACTATTGGCCATATTAGTATTCCCATTACTTTGAATTTGTACCAAATCACCATTTGCAACTTTTACCAGTATTTCTATACCGAAGACCGTTTTGTCATGAAGAACATCAACATCACAAGTTACATGTTCAATAGCTCCAGAATCAATTATCCCAATTTAAATATATATTTTTTACCAGCCATGTTGATGGTAGAAGAATTTTCTTCATGAGCTACCTGTGAAGTGTCTTTTTTTTTAAATAATTTACAAACTTTGAGTATTACAATTGTGAGTCCGGTAATGGGACTATCTCCAGCAGCAACGTAAGCAACCTTCGTGGTGTTTTTGGTTTGTTCCACGAATCACCCCTTTTACCAGCATCCTATCCTCCCCTATTCTAATTATCAGGACAACCAATCAACTCATAGCACCCATCTATTGTGCAATAAAACTTATGGGATTTTGTGCATTTCTTACTGTCATGTTTACCATCCTTACAATCTTCTCCGTCTTGATGATGCTCAACTATTGTCGGGAAGGTTGCAACTTCGACATTTACCCTTTTACCAGAGGTGACTTATTAGAAACCATATGAACTGCTGCAGTGAGAGAAATCGTTAGTCTTGTGCTTAATATTTGCATCGTCGCAGTTGTAAAGCATTCATCCAGGCCCATGAGAAATCCATAGAGTCGTTCCTTATCTCTCATGTCAACTAACTATTTGGAATATCACAATTACATCCATTGCATTTACCCCTGGGAATTGGTTCAATAGATTGAAATTCATCCCATAGCCCATTTACTTTTGAGTAGTAGGCTGAGACAGACAACTTTTCTTGTTGTGTGACAGTGATTTCACGCTTCTATTTATATGCCTTTGGTGCACTTTCACTACCAAATCGCTCTTGCAGGTCGTCCCACACTTCACGGACTGTTTTATCATGCTTTACACTCAAGTATATTTCCTTGTCCATTAAACTATGTAACCAACCTCATACCATGGGATTAAAGTGTTTCCACAAAAGTAAACCCTATATTAGGAACAAGAATTGAGCCATCAATGAAACTAAATTTGTTCTTTGCGTAAAGGGTGTTACTCATCTCTTCTACTCGGTCCACGTAGTTTCCATCGTAAAGTAAATCACGGAAGAAAAAAAAGATTGTGATTGTTTGATCCAAAATATAATATGGAGATATCACGTCTACCACAACTAATCCTGAAGATTTTGTTTCATCGCCTTTCATTGACATGATGTAGAAATAATTATGAACACAGTTTTTATAAGAAAAGGAATAAATATTTTTTATTATGCACAAGTTATTTGATCGTTAGCCTTTTTTTGTGCCTTGTTGAAAATCATGAACTAGTTTGAATTTTGTTTTCTTTATTTCACATCGTAAAAGTAACGATATATTAATGGTCCCAAATAAAGCAAACTTATGTATATGGGGAATACACCTGTATTCAAAAATTTCTGAATTTTAGAGAAAAACACTTACTTAACACAAATAGCCTTTAAAACCTTGACAAGGTACTAAGAAGTAACCTGTTGAACTTTCAGAGAGGCTAGTGATTGATACCTTTCCTACTAAGAGGTTAGGTAACATGCTAGTTGGATAACTATCAACCTTAGTTTTGTTAGCAGCTAAATTTAACACAAATTTTATCAAACACACTAGAAACAAATTTGTCACCAATACACATAAAAAATATAAAGCAGTAAATGGCACATACGATTTATAGTGGTTCGGAGTTAAACTCTCCTACATCCACTTCCCTGATTTAACAGAAGAATTTCTTCAACTGGAATTCCTTGGTTTAAAGTGTCAAGGGACACTTACCAAGAACACAACTTGGCTTTTGATCCCTAGGATTGCTCCGAGTCCTAGTCCTCACATGATTTCAGACTGAGTAACGTTCTCATCTAACTCTTTGATCACTTTTAACCTAACTTTTAGTTTGACTTCGAGTGGGTTCCAACTGGGGTGAGATAGGTATCTCTTTAGGCTTAAAAGGATGTTTGCAATTAAAGCCTAGATGCAAAGATAAACTTTAAAGAATTTAAAAGACACTTGGGAAACTTAAAGGATTTTCGAGAGCTCTTATTAAATCTTTGAATATTTGAATGCTTGATTTCTTGTGTGTGCTTGATTGTTTCTCGTAATTTTATCTCAGCTTAGAATCTCTGTATTTATAGTTATGATTTGAAAAACTTTCCATTGGAAAGAAAGCTTTCAAACCATTCTATTTTCATGCAGCAACGTCTCTTCGATTTTGCATGCAGAAGGACTTAGTATCATTTAATGAAGGCTTCATTAAATGCTTGTTCTTAATTTTTGCAGCTATCCTCGAATGTTTTGTCTGTTCTATGTGCAAATTTTTCTTGACTCTGACTTGTCAGGATAGTCTGTCTTTTGTCAGGTAAGTACATACACTGGCAAATTCTTATTGGTCGCTAAGTCAAAATGTCAAGCTAGTCAATTGGTTTCTCTTTAAGTCATTTATCTCGTCTTTAGTGCACTTCATAAATACTTCAGGTGACTTGAGATATTCCCTTTGCTACATTAAATTGGTCTTTTAACCAATTTATATCGAACTCCATTAAATGAACAAGTCATTTAATGCTCAGTAGACTTCGTCAAGTTAGCTTGAAGTTTCCTGACCATATGTAGTTACTTCAACATGCTCAACATACTTTGCGTACTGCATATGTGTTCTTCTTAACTGGTGGGTGTATTCATAATTTAGGTAGTAGCTTAATTGCTCTCACAGGTCATTTGATCTTTGATCTTCAGGTTAGTTGACACTTAGACAAATTTTCTTTCAAAATTCTATCATTCAAAACACTCTTATATTTATTTCCCAACACATATATACAGAAAGACAAAAACTTGTATGAACCCGAGTTCACGGTGAATCCAGGTTTATCAATTATCACTGTCATGCGTAATCACAATCACCCGATTATTTTCTTATGTAGCTTGGATCAGGATAACAAATAATATAAAAATACTTGAATAATTGTGCCAAAATATGTAAAGAACACCGAGATTTGCCCAGCTCTTATATTGCAAGAGCTGAGACTTAAGTAAAGTCTATTGATTATATAAAGGTTTGAATCCTTACAATGGTGGCTTTAAAGCCATATTTATAGAGGATTTTAAATAAGGCACGCGCATCAATTACTATGTGTTAATCAACAAAGCCGTTATAAAAGTTATTATGGAAAGTCTTCCATAATAAATGTTAGCTTTCATGTGTGGCCTCTGATCGGTGTTAATTATGCTACACATTTGGCGTAATTGCTGTAATTACTCTCTGTGAGTTGACTTTGAGTATGCTCGTGCCCGTTGACATGTACTTTGCTCAAGCTCGTCGACATGTACCTTGCTCGTGCTCGTCGACATGTACCTTGCTCGTGCTCGTCGATATGTACCTTGCTCGTGCTCATCGACATGTACCTTGCCCGTGCTCGCTGACATTTACCTCGCTCGTGCTCGTCGACATGTACCTTGCTTGAGCTCGCGCCCTAAGCAATGCAATATTGAGTTTGGGCCTAAATAATAATTTATGGGCCTGAGCCCATATTATTATTTAATTATTGCTCCCACAACAATTGCCCCCTACTTTTGATGTGCTTAACTTTACAAGGTGTAGCACATTAAAAGTAAGTCAAGAGCTAAATCGGAGGGAATGAATACGAGGTCTTGCTTAAGAAAATTCTGTAGTCGTTGACATTGCTCTGCATGTCTCTGAACTTTAAATCGTCTCAATGGAGATATTAAAATTTTAAATTTCCTGAGACATGGATGATTTCACTGCTACTACGTAGACTATGAAATCTTATCTCAGAAAAATAAAATAAAATACCCCGTAACACTTTGAATAGGTGTCTTTTGTTATTTTAAGTCTCATACTCAAACTCCTTTGATGAGCCAGTGGATATAAGCAGGATGTTGTAGTCGCCAAATTAATTTAGCAATTAAAATGACCCGACTTTTATGAAGAAATAAATTAACCAAACACCTAAAAGTCCATAATTAATATACGGACCTTAATTAAAATGGGCTCATTTTGTAGGAAATCAAATGGCCCAATTCAATTGCTGCTTTCCAAAATTCAAATGCCATATGCATAATCTCCTGGATTTTGGGAAACTTGTCTGCCACCTTCCATCACACATACGTCATACGCTTTTTTTTAGCCGTATATGTTGACTAAGATTATGCATATATGCCAACCTGCTACCTCCCGTAACCAAACCTGCGACTTCCCTTTTCTTTATATATATATATATATATATAATCTCGCATCACAGAATCACGGTAATTGATTTTGTCCCAAGTTGGCACGGTAAAAAAATTTCCCTTCTTTATCTTCCGTCCACCAAAATCTTCACCTTTTCATGAATTATTTTTCTTTACAGCTGAATATCCCTCAAATAGGGAGTAAATCCCTTATAAAGCGGAAAGCAATTCTTCCTTTTTCACAAACTGGATCATTCATTTTTGCCGCCTCATATATATATATATATATCAGAATCTTTAAAATTACAAACACAGACTTCCAAAATAGGAATTAAAATTCCTCAAATTGTGGAAGCAGATTCGTGTCATGAATCTTGTATCAGTGTCTTCATGTATATATATATTAAACGTTGGTTGCCTTTAGTCCATATTCACGGACGAAACATTGAGTTCTTCTCCAGCGCACGAACGACGAAATGCATCGGGCTTTTATGGTTGCAGGTGGACTGCGGTACCCCTGCACCGTCCCTTGCGACTTCACTCAGCATCGCATCGATGCAAAATAAAGACGGTCCATGTGAATTTTCCTCGTTCGTGTCTCGGTTTTAAAGAAGGTTATCCACAGATTCAACTTCTCAGTCGTAATCCACGTGTTTCTCTGTTTGTAACGGCTATCATCCACTTTTCACCATCTCAGTCCAACACCCCCCGGGCTTACGATGGAAATGGCGACGCTCTCCCTCTACAACTAGTGGTGTGCATTGTTCATCGTCCTCCATCACATTAACAGGTAAAAATATTTACTTCCTCCTATATCCATATTGAAAGTCATATGTGTATATATATACATATGACATCCTCTTTCTCATATATCCTCGGTAAGAAAGTGTGTGAACATCCAAGCATGTATTCCAGCCCGTGTCTTTGATTATAAGGTCATGTCTCGAAGAATCTCTAAACAAGTTGATAATGCGGCCGGACCTTAACACAATGTGAGTCGCTCTCTCCTGAGTCGTCTTCGCAATATGGAAGACGAGTTTGATACTGTAGTGCCGATGTCGACAGAGAATGCTTCGACTAGCTCATCCACTTTAATGAAGATTGTGGATGACTATAATTTTAATTCGACAGAATGTATGTCATCTTCCGCTATCGATCGCGACATCGAGTGAGCATGGTTGTTGTGGAAACAGCTTGTTGATGAGATACCTGGCCCTCCGTTGAGTTTCTCATTCCTCGAGTATCTGGATAACCACTCATATGTAACGGTGCCTCACTCTCAATTGTTTATCTGACCAAATGTGACTCGTTGGTATTCTAATACTATTCAAAGTATTGTGACTCCACACGAGCTCAACTCTTGGCAGAAAAAGTGGGATACGCCAAGTGATATTCACTATTATGTTCCTTACCCGAGTGAGAGAGCGGATCAACCACCTGCGGGAATGGTTGCAGTTACATTTTATATGATGGAGGCGGGCCTTTGCTTTCCTCTTCATCCGGCCATCACACATGTGCTAAGATATTGGAAAATTGCCCCCATACTGCTAATGACAAAGTCTTGGTATTACTTCATAAGCACTCTGATCATATTTGGGAAGGTTTGATTATATCGACTTCCGAGTGCGAGAGAGCTCAGTTATCTATATATATTGACCTCAGAAAAGAGACGATATGGTGACATCTACTTGAAGCCTCGTCATAGAAAACGAGTTATAGAGGCTATGCTTCACCATCCTAGATTGGATAGTCGAAAGTGGTTTTGGGTTTCAGGGAGTTGGAAGACTATGCAGTTTTCTGACGGATTCGAGTTTGACATCCCCGTGGTTCCAAAACTAAAATCATCAGGTAGAATTTTTTGTCAGTCTTTTTCAATGAGTACTGATCTAATTACTCTTTCTCATTGCAGGTTATTCTTCTCCTAGTGAGGTCGATCTCCCTTTCGACTTTAGGGCACTATTGGAAAAAATATATCTGCTCCCTAAAGAAGAGAGACTTATGAGTAACCTCAACGCCCGCTCTGCTCGACTAGACTCGAGATTGTTCTGCTCTCTGAATCACCTCCGAGGTGATCCTTGTAAGTGTTTTGATGTTTTTCATAACATCTACTTATGTGATGGGTTGGTTCTTCTTAGTCGAAATTGACTTTCTTCCTTCATCATTTTTACTCCTATCATTATAGGTGATTTTCCTCTCTTCGACTCTTGCCCTCGAGAACTAATGGAAGACATTCCAGATTTCTACGCACAAATGGGTATTGCTAAACCCAAAAGCAAAGGGAAAAGAAGTGTCAGGGGTCCGCCTAAGAAAAAACTTGATCACAGTGCTCCGGGTACAGTGTCAAAGGTTAAAAGGGTTGTGACACTTGAAGACGCGCATATTGAAGACTCTTCTACTCTTTCTTTGGTAGTTTCGGCCTCTACTCGCCCCGATTCATCATCTCAAGTGGCTGAAAAAAGAATTCGTGAATCATCCCCGGACCCCATGGAAGTTACTGATGTGGGAGATTTACCTCTTCGAGCAACACACTTAGAAAAGGGAATAAGTCCTGCACTTCCTATCTCTACCGTTGTTCCCTCCTCATTGGGGACAAAGCCTTTGGAGAGGAGTTTCCTTGGGTCCGACCCCGATTTAGTGCAGAGGTAACGTGGAAATTCTCTTTATTTATTTCATGTTCTGAATCTTTACATAAACCTGCCTTTGAAACATATATCATAAGCCATAAAGGCTTTCTGCACAAGATCCTCCTCGTCCCTCGATGTTGTTTGATTTTATGACTTCAAAATGGGCTTTGTTGGTCCCAAAACGAGTACAATCAGTGTATGGGGGGATACACTGATTTCAGATTTTTCTGAAAGACTCAGAAAAATGCTCTTACACTCTCAGTCAGGATTTCCTGAATTACTCAGTATGCTGAAGGTCCACAGGGACAATTCAGTAACGAGTCAGATAAACTAAGTGTGAGTAAAGTGCCCGGAAGCTCAGTAGAGATAACAAACCTACTGACTGCTAGGAAGCGGGTCAGTTGGACTACTATCTCAGTGAGCTAGAGTACGTGCGTAAAGTGAGCCCTTAGTTTCTACTCGTTTTAGTTTCTGAAAACATTTTCTCTGAACTTGCTTAGTAGACTAGTGGTTAAGGCAGAGTGCACAGTATTAAGATTCAGGATGATTGATTCAGTCCTGAAGATAAAAAAAATGCAGAATGTTCAGTTTATTATGATGACAGTTATGATCCTGAACAGAATAGTAAATCAGCACACAGTGGACTTTTTAACGTGGTTCGGAGATAATCAACTCCTACGTCCACGACCTGATTTAACAGGAAGCTATCCTCAAAACCCTGAGGATAGGTACTTGGTTTTTACATGCCAAGGGACATAAATAGCCAACTTCCTCTCTTAGGAACTGACCCCTGGGCGTTTTACAAGTCCCAGTCCTTCTAACCAACCAATCTCACACCCTGAGTGGTTTGGTATTCTGGTTTCCAACTAAGATAGCTCTAGCAATACAAAACAATGCTAAATATTAGAGCTATTGATCTAAGCAAATACAGAGTGAATCCTACTACAACACTAGGGAAATTTAATTGCAGAGTGTTGCTTATAGTATGCTTTGAGAGCTTGGATTCTTGAGAGTTTTCTCTTGGAAATTTCCCGTTAGCCTTGAATGGGTGAAAGGCTCTCCATATTTATAGGCAAGATTCAAAATAGATCCGTTGGAGGAGATCAAATCAAATCTTTCCTATTTTAGGGTGGTTGCAGGCTAGAAATACTGTTTGACCTAATCTCCATGCTTATTCTGGCAAGTTTGTCCCATCGCCTGCAACTCTGAGCCGCATTAAATGTTGCGCAGACTCCGTACATACGTGTCGAAAGATCATTGGCTCTCCATTCTAACGGCTAGTTGACTTTCAAACATTTGTCCTTCCTCGTACATTCAATACTCTGAGTCTCTTGTTAATAACTCAGTCTGAATGTTTGTCTTATTGGAGTCTTACTGACATTCACTTTATCTCTTGTCCCATAGCATAAATAACCTTTTTGCTTTGGACTTACATGGTTCAGGTGATCTGAACTAATGCCCGAGTCAGGTCTTATGTGCATTCAGAACAGCCTGATAGATTATTCAGTCCAGTATGTGTAACCTTTTTGCTTTGGACTTACATGGTTCAGATAAACGGAACCAAGGCCTAAGTCAGGTCTTAAGTGCATTCAGCACAGCCTGATAGATTACACTTACTCTTCACTGACTAAGTTCTGTCCTGAGTATGCTTAGTGTACTCAGTAGAAACATCAGCCAATGGTACTTCAGGATTGACTTCAGGACGGATTTAACAGGCTTCGATCTTCAGCTTCAGACCAGGCAATCTTCAGCAAGACTGACTGACTCCTTCAGGATGGATTACACTTCAGACTTCAGTAAATTGGGTCGACTCCAATATTCTTCAGTCTTCAGCAAGTTCCTCCTGTACTGAATTCCTAACCTAACTATCCTGAACTATTTGATCCTGATCAACTATACTTAGGCAGATTCATCAGGGGTTTTGGGATTTAATCAAAATACTCAGATTGTCCCAACAGGCTTCAACTAGCCGAGAACTACCACGTCATCTGAGTTGGACTATTTTCGATATTCCTCGAGCTTGGACCCATGAACTTGAAGATGTTGTCAAAGAAAGTTGTGGGAATAATACTTTGCTCGCCGCTCAGATGTTCGCTCTCCGTGCTGCTGTCTTGACTAGTCAAGCAATAACCGAAAGGGATGATGAGCTTGATGATTTTAGAGCCATGGGAGAAGAATTGAAAGCTCTGAAAGAGCGTGAGAAGAAGTCGTTGGAACTTATCGATAGGGCTAACAAAGAGCTTTTCGAGTCTTATTCTACGATGAAAGATTTTGTGATTAAAACTGAGGCTGAGAAATCTTCAGCTAAAGAGACGGAGGCACGCTTGAAAATGAAGCTTGTTGAAATGGAGGACCTTCGACGTATAGCAATTGAAGAAAAGAAAATAGCCGAAGCAGATGTTGAGTTGGTAAAGCTGGAAAGATCGAAAGAGATAGATGAGCTGCAAAATAAGTTT
Organism: Prunella vulgaris; assembly: GCA_026898435.1. Classification (NCBI taxonomy): domain Eukaryota; kingdom Viridiplantae; phylum Streptophyta; class Magnoliopsida; order Lamiales; family Lamiaceae; genus Prunella; species Prunella vulgaris. Next base: position 27,770 of record JAPKLY010000924.1, read on the forward strand.
GATGTTCTCCAGAAGGAACTAGATGAAACTACTCAGAAACTCAAGCAACTGCACGATCAGGTTGAGACTAAAGATGAAGATCCCACTAAGGATCATGTGCTCTTTAGTCGATGTTCGTACTATCTTGCATTTGCAGATGCTATCCGAGTTGCAGCTTGTGCAGGTCTTCCCGCAGAGGCTTTTGCAAATCGTTTCAAAGCTTATGCTACTCGATACCCTCTCCACTTGTGTTTTTATTTGCGCATTCTTGATCTTCAGACTGAACTTGACATTGATTTAAGCTGGTGCCCCGATCAAGACAAACTTCTATTTTCGGGACAAGACATTCCTGAAGTTGATGAAGAAGAAGATGATGGTGTGGAAGAGATGGAGGGTGATCAAGTTGACACTGTTGAGCAAAACTCCACCACCCAAGATGAAGATATTTCTATTCTCGACGTTGTTCCGGGTATTGTTGCACCTGCTGTCATTAACCCATCAAGCGGAACTACTCATACTAATCTTGAAGTCATTTCTGCCCTGCACAACGACTATCCGTTCATCGATGTTGATACTTAGATGGCATCAATTGATTTGATTTGTTTCTTTACTTCCTTTGCTTTGTAGTCTTTAGACTTCGAGGCTTGCTTTTTCTTGATGTATTTTGAACATCTACCTTCCCTTTGAGATTTGAATTCCATCTATTTTGATGTTTTTTTTTATGGTTGCACTTATGTTATGTCTGCATCATTATATACATCTATATTGTTGCAAAATATTTTGCTTGCCGTAATAGAAATTTTGCCCGTATTGAGAGATCATTAGCTCGTCAAGGGACTTTATTTTTTATGGATTATTCTCGTCAGTCGTATTTGTCGAGTTGAATCTGCTGCGTATCACTCTAAAACGATTTTGCAAGATAATTAGCTCGCCTTTCGTTTAGCTTGAGCGACTTTGGCTTCAACCATTATCATATTTGTGTTGTTTGAAGATTTCACTAGTTAAAGTGATACGTCTTGCATCTCACTACTCAAAAGAGTTCCCGCAAGATACTTGGAGCTCGCTAACTTGTAAAAAGCTCTCGCGAGATATGTTGAAACTTATTCTGTAAAGGTAAATACTTTTAAATTAATAACAGTGAATAAAAATACATGCCCTTTAGGGTTTCAAGATATTTCTATTCTACTGAAAATACTTCTTCAGGAGAGCAGCGTTCCAAAGGTATTGGACAAGAGTGCCATCTGGGTGCTCGAGTTTGTATGCTCCTTTGGACAAGCATTTCGTCACTCTAAACGGGCCCTCCCAGTTCGGTCCAAATACACCATTGGTTACATCATTTGTCTTCTTGAGGACTAGCTCACCCACTCCAAATTTCCTAATCTTTACTTTTGAATTGAAGTATTTCTCCGACTGCTGTTTGTATGTAGCATTTTTGTGAGCTGAGGCCAATCGTCTCTCTTCAATCATATCAAGGTCAATTCTCCTTGCTATATCATTCTCTTCCCCAAACTCTTGTGGAGTTCTATGACTTGGCACTACTACTTCGGATGGAATGACTGCTTCAGTACCAAATGCTAGGGCAAAAGGGGTTTCTCCAGTCAAATTTCTTGTGGTTGTTCTGTAAGCCCACAAGACATCTGGAAGCTCGCTTGCCCATTTTCCCTTCCTCTCTTAGAGTTTGACCTTCAAAGTCCGCTTCAATATTTTGTTAACTGCCTCAACTTGTCCATCTGGGGATGATAAGGTATTGAGAATATTTTTCTGATCTGCCAATTGTCACAAAACCTCTTAGCTCAGAGTCATCGAATTGCTTACCATTGTCCGAGATTATTGCTTACGGAAGCCCAAACCTACAGATTATATTTTTCCATAAAAATTTGATCATCTGACTTTGATCAATCTTGCTCAAAGGTTCCGCTTCTGCCCACTTAGTGAAGTAATCAATGGCAACAACAGTAAACATTATGCCACCAGTAGCAGTTGGTAATGGACCGATGATATTTACCCCCCATTGAGCGAAAGGTCATGGACTATACATAGAAGTAAGTTGCTCCAGGGCGAGTTTGATATTCGGTCCATGAATTTGACATTGGTGGCATGCCTTCGCATAAGCTATGGCGTCTTTCCTCATGGTGGGCCAGAAATATCCTTGTCTCGTCATTTTGTAGATGAGGGATAGCCCTCCTGCATGGTTTCCACACACCCCATCGTGGATCTCAGTTAAGACTCTCCTCCCTTGTTCTGGTGTGATACACCTTAGAAGTGGCAAAGAAAAACTTCTCTTGTAGAGCTGATCTCCTAAAAGAACATATCTCGCAACCCGTATTTCCAATTGTCGCGCTTTTGTTCGACTTCTGGAAGTGCTCCAGTTTGAAGATAAGCGATGATGGATGTCATCCAATTATCCTCAAGCTCCTCCACAGTCACCTCCATATGTCTATTAATTGACGGATTTTCTAATCTTGTTAGTTGGATATTTGAGAAGTTTGCTGATCTTTCTGACGTTGCGAGCTTAGAGAGAGCATCAGCCTGAGAGTTTTGTTCGCGAGGTATTTGTTCGATAAAGACTTGCTCGAACTTCTCGCACATCTCAATCACTAAGTCTTTATACTTCACCATTTGTTCACCTCTGGCTTCATACTCGCCTTTTATTTGGTTTCCAACCAGAAGGGAATCCATAAAAATGTGTAAACTTCTAACTCCTACAGCCATTGCGAGCTCAAGTCCACCAACCAATGCTTCGTATTCCACCTCGTTATTAGTTGTTTAGTAAATGATTGACCATCCGGACCAATTATCATTATTCCTGCCCCCGAACTTGTACTCGTGGAGGAGCCATCCACATACAGCTTCCACGGGGGTGATTCAATTTTGTGGGGCTAATTGGAAACGTTAGTTCTACAATGAAATATGTCAATGCTTGACCCTTGATCGCCGTATGTGGTGCATATGTGACCCCGTATTGGGCTATCTCCAATGACCATTTGAGCAATCTCCCATTGGTATCTGGCCTGTGCAGCACTTGTCTGAGTGGAAGAGTAGTGAGAACTTCTACATGATGGTCAAAAAAGTATGGTCTCAATTTCCTCACACTCATTACTAGTGCATAAGCTAATTTTTCCAGCCGAGTATAGCGTAGCTCATCATCATGAAGTACTTGACTCACGAAATAAATGGGCAGGTGTTGTTGTCCCACAGCCCGAACTAGAACTGCACTGAGAGCTGACTTTGATGCTGCTAGATATAGATACAATTTGCGGGTTAGCGAGGTACTCTTTCAACCTTATGAACGCCAACTGACTCTCCCTGTTCCAAGAAAATTTGGTCTTCCTCATTGTGTAGAAGAATGGTCTGCTCTTATCCCCCAACCTTGAGATGAACCTGTTAAGGGAAGCCAAGCACCCCTCACCTTTTGAACTTGCTTGATGTTGGTAGGCTCTCTGAGATCGAGGATAACCTTTATCTTCTCTGGATTTGCTTCAATTCCTATTTGGCTGACAATATGTCCGAGGAACTTTCCTGACACTACCCCAAAATAGCATTTTTTGGATTGAGTTTCATGTTATAACTCCTTAGGATCGAAAATACTTCGGTGAGGTCGCAGAGATGATGCTCTCTCTTCTGGCTCTTGACGACTATGTTGTTAATGTAAACTTCAACGAGTTTGTCGATTTGATCAGCAAACATTTTGTTTACTAACCTTTGATATGTCGCACCTGCGTTCCTAAGGCCAAAAGGTATCCTCTTCCAACTGTACATATCTTTTTCGGTGAGGAAAGAGATATGCTTCACGTCCTCCTCGGCCATTGGGATTTGATGATATCCTGCAAAGGCGTCCATAAAAGACATCATTTCATGCCCAGCAGTATTGTCCACGAGGTGGTCAATGTGGGGCATGGGAAAATGATCCTTTGGACATGCATCGTTTAAATCCGTGAAATCAATGCATAATCTCCATGACCCATTGGACTTCTTCACCAGAACGGCATTGGCCACCCATTGATGTTCATCTCTAGCTTGCTCGATCAATTTATTGTCATGCAATTTCTTCACTTCCTCAGCTAGAGCAGCATATTTCTTGGGACCAAACTTTCGACGCTTTTGTGAGATTGGCTTTCTTGATGGATCAATGTTGAGATGATGACATACATGTTTGGGATCAATCCCAACCATATCTTGATGAGACCACGCAAAAACATCAATATTACTCTTGAGGAACTCAATTACTTCCTCTTTCATATCCACTGGGATTTGAGATCCAATTAATACCTCGAGATCCAGTCGTGTTGGATCAACAGGAATATGTTCAAGTTCCTCTACTGGAGTTGCTCCTTTTAGCTTCCTTGGATCCTTTATTTCATGTCGGGGATAAAGGTCGAGAGTTGCTGGCTCAAATTCGATTCTTGGTTCCAAATCATCACTTGAGCAATCTTTATTTGAGCAAGAGTCTTCGTGGACTATGTGCTGAATTGAATCTTGATCGATGTCCATAGGGACTTGATTATCAAGTTCATCAAACTCTATGTCTATCTCGGCAGTTACAGTTTGTTTATGCTCGTCAATATTTCTAACACTTAAATCTTCAAAAGAAAAAGCATAATCTAAAGACTCATAGGGGTAGTTCACACACTTCTTTACCATTGTTTGAAAACTTTTAATGGTGCCAACCACACCTAATATAATAAAAGTAGGAGGACGCTACGGCCTCGAATGACTCAAGAAAAGGACGGCCTAAGAAGCCATTATAGACATTTGGCAAATCAACTATTACAAATTCTATAGGCCTAGTAATCCTTACTTTGTCATTTTTACAGCAAATGAGCTCAACAGCGAGCTTGATTCTTCCATAGGCTGTGACTGCAGTATCTCCGAAGCCTTTGAGTACGGTGTTGTATGGCTTGATGTAGCTCGCAAGATTGCTCATTTGGTCAAGTGCTGACTTGAAAATGATGTTGCAGAAACATCCATTATCAACGAGGATGCGACTCACATTCATTCCAAGAATTTTTGCTGAAATGACCAGAGCGTCATTTTTTTGGGCATAGTAGTCCTTCCCTGTCCTCACTAAACGAGATCACACAACTCTTGGAGATATTTGGCTCACGAGGTGTGATAAGATTTACCTCGTTGAGTGCTCTCAGTTCAGCCTTCCTCTTTCTATTGGAAGTGTTGATCACCGGAGTAAGACCTCCTAAGGCTCCACCAGACTGGAGCATGTGCACATTCCCTCCAGCTCGAATAGGAGGTTCTTCGCGTGAAGACTCATCATCTTCATCCTCAAGGTTTGCCACCCCAACTTGCTGGGGTGGAGGATGATTTCCTCTCTCTCTTTTTAGGACTTGCCCAGCATCGTATTATGGCCAGGACTATCATGATAGGCGCAGAATCGTTTATCATTTGGCCTATGTGGCACATCCCGTAGTGGGCGAGGGTGCTCAAGCATGTTCTTATCCTTGATGGCATTGAAGATGTAGGCCGGAGTTTGATTCAGTTTGTCCACTATGCTTACCTCTTCACCGGTGTCAAACCTTTTAAAGGTTCCCAGAGTTTTGGACGCTTTACCCCCATTCTTCTTTTTGAAAAAAGTAGATTTGACTTGCTTCTCCTCTTCTTTCACTTCTCCGAACCTTTGCGCCAACAATTTTTGGTGATTGATGAGCTCGCTTCTACATTCCACATATGTTATTGGGAGGTCTTTGGTAAGGCTGCAGAACATGGGGGAATCTCCCCTAAACCCTCTGAGAAGTTAATGAAGTGCTAGTTCATCACTGACGGGCTCTCCACCGAGGATGATTTCATCAATCCTGTCGATGTATTGTTCATCCCCCTCATCTTTCTATTGTCTAACCCTCATCAGATGATGACGGCTTTCTGGCTTATTGATTTTTACCGCAAAGTATGATACACACTTCTCTCCTAGCTCAGAGAAGTTATGGATGGAACGAGGAGCAAGATTCACATACCACTTGTAGGCTAATTCACCCAAAGTGAGGGGGAATTGGCGACACTTTCTTGCATCCGTTGTGCCTCGACCTGTCATGTAGATTATGTACTTGGAGAGGTGGATCTCTGGATTTATCTCTCCTTCGTATAGAGGAGCTTGAAAAGGGATTATTTTGGACTGTACCTGGGCCTCTTCCAACTCGATGGTCAATGGCTCATTGTCCGAGCTTAATCATTTTGAGGGTTCACCCCTTGACTCCACCTTACCCTCCACCTCAGCTAGCCTTTTTTGTAAGGTCTGGAGGAGAGATTGTTGGTTATCCTGCACTGCCGTTGGTCTTACCATTTCAATGGCAGGTTCTCCGATAGCATAGTGTGGAAAACCCGCTGGACCCAACCGATCATGAATGGAGATTTGGGGTTGGTCGCGTCTTAGCAACGCGCTCTGCGCAAAGCTCATTTGCTGCCTGGCCAAGTTACCAGGCTTTGTTCCTCTTGAGTACGAGATTTGCATCGGAGTGTAGTTGGATGATCTCGTCAGTGACTCAGGGAGGGAAGACACGTTTGGTATTTCCTGATTTACAGGCCAAGAAGAAGATCTTTTAGAAAGATCAGAATCGAGTCGATTGAAAACCGACTGTGAACGGGATTTCGTTGCTTGTACATGACTTTCTCCCTAATGCTCATTCGTTTTTCTCACCTTGTGTTGGCGAAAATCATAGCTTTTCCTGGGAGCAGAGGATGAGCTCCTTGCTGCTCTCATTTCCTTTGCTTTTTGTCGGAGCTGCCGGACGTATGAGTCCACTTTTTTCCGAAGATTCAAAGTTTTGCATCGGTATATGCATCAATTCCCTTGTCCGATGCCCGGGCGTGGACTGAGCTCACTCAGCCACTGTGGCATGGTTTGGGATGAATGCATTTTCGGTAGTCGGATTCCCCTCTGGAGGTGCCATGGAGTATCCAGCAGAAGCGTTGGGCAAAAAGTTGCAAGAAGTGGTAACAGCCTTCGATTTCGTCATTTTCTTGCTATGATTTTCTTCGAAAGTCATTTAAAGAATTGAAGATCTGAAAATAAACTTCAAAATCTGAATTTCAAACTTGAAGATTTGAAGATAAGCTTCAAATCCTAATGAAGATTTGGAGAATGGCCCTCCTTCTAGCGCGAATTGTTATTACCCGATTATTTTCTTATGTGGCTTGGATTAGGATAACAAATAATATAAAAGTACTTGAATAATTGTGGAAAAATATGTAAAGAACACCGAGATTTGCCCAGGTCTTATATTGCAAGTGCTGGGACTTAAGTAAAGTCTATTGATTGTGTAAAGGTTCTAATCCTTACAATGGTGGCTTTAAAGCCATATTTATAGAGGATTTTAAGTAAGGCACGCACGTCAATTACTCCGTGTTAGTCAACAAAGTCGTTACAAAAGTTATTATGGAAAGTCTTCCACAATAAATGTCAGCTTCCATGTGTGGCCACTGATCGGCCCTAATTATGCTGCACATTTGGCATAATTGCTGTAATTACTCTCTGTGCGTTGAGTTTGAGTATGCTCGTGCCCGTTGACATGTACTTTGCTCGAGCTCGTCGACATGTACCTTTCTCGTGCTCGTCGACATGTAACTTGCTCGTGCTCGTCGACATGTACCTTGCCCATGCTCGCAGACATGTACCTCGTTTGTGCTCGTCGACATGTACCTTGCTTGAGCTCACGCCCTAAGCTTTGCAATATTGAATTTGGGCGTAAATAATAATTTATGGGCCTGAGCCCATATTATTATTTAATTATTGCTCCCACAACATTATGTATATTGACTATCACTATTATGCATATGCACTATTATAATTAAAAAATCAAGTATACTTTTATAACAGTGATAATATATATGAATAATGATGATAGTGATTACACATAATAATTATACGAGTTCATGTGAACTCGCGTTCACAAGAGACCAACTCATACACAAAAGGTCCTATGAAATGTACTCTACAAGTATAAAAAAATCAATAATTATATGTAGATAGCAGAATACAAAATAAGGAAAGAAACAGTCAAGAAAAAAAGTTAGGTATATGATATGAAATAAAATTCAAATATTTAAAAATCCCCTGTATAGACTCTACCCTACACTTGTCTTTCCAAATTCTTGGGTTGAACCGAAGTTGAACCATTATCAATATCATATACGAGGCTGAACCAGAATCAACATGAAAAACATCAACCCGATATAACATTCTTCAAACCAGGATCATTGATTTTACCGGATGTACCAGGAATTAGAGAAGGATTCCTGGCTCCCTGAGTGCTATTCCTTCGATGACCCGTAGAATCATCTTCGACTTCCAAAGATTGTTTATTTTCCTTTCATACCATCGAACAAGAATTTCCCTGATGGGGATGAGATGCATTATCAAGAACAATCACATTGGACACTGAATTTTATGTGGTAGTTGGACCAATATTACCCAATTTACCGCGAATTATAAGCGAATTCCCAGCATCCAAGATTGTTCTCCTTTGATGATCCAAAGATACATCACCCCGATCAACAAAATGTTTCGTCCGGATTTATCATATTAGTGATAGATGTGATAATTATTCGAAATTCACCTACAATAATTATTTAATTTGATAGGATTTCGTTTATTATTTACACTAATTTGAAGGTATTATTTGTTAATTTTTACAGGAATTGAAGCAATTTTGGAGCAAATTTATGCCTATAATTTAATCCACATTTGGAATAAAACAAAAGTTGAAGGAAAAGAATTTCTCCTTTTAAATTGGTGGGCCCAGGTCTGTTACTGACACATGTACACGGAGAAAGAATTAATGGCCAAGGAATTCGTTGAAGCAGCAACCACACTCCACAGTCATCGGAATAATGCCTCTGCAACCACTACACTACGCCGGATCTGCCATGGCTGGAAATCAAAGAAGCCGCTCCACTGCTCTCGCTCACAAACCGAGCCCAGCCGCCCTGCTTTCATCCACAGCACCAAACCACACGTTCACAGAATCCGTCTCAACCGCCTTCATCGTCCGATTCGCCGTCGTGAGTTCTGTTCGCCGGAGTTGCTCTGCAACAGGTCCGTCACGCTCTCTCGCCGTTCGACGCCTGGAGATCGAGGCTGGAACGCGAAGACCAGCGAGCAATTCGCCGCCGGGATCCAAGTCTGCACCGGAATCGCCGACCGGAAACCGTCAACACCTGCTCCGCTGAAAACCACCAATCGCGCCGCTTATCAACGGAAATCGACACCGTTCTCAACCTCTGCAACCCATCTGTTCGCGCTACTGTCCGTTTACCAAAATCCGGAAAACGCCTCCAGTCTCAGCCGCTCGTCCGCCATCGCACAAAACCGTCTGCCGCTGGAATCGAGACCAAAGCATTAACCGCCTCTTGTAATTGGAGAATATACTTGGGCCTATGCTATTTTAGGCCCAACTCTTTTAATATATTTTTGGCCCATTAGCATGAGATAATTTGGGGCAGCTGATCTATCTGTATATATATTCCTTCTTTGTGGAGAGAAAACAAATGATTAGATTAGGGCATGTTATTTTTTCTTCTTTCTTTCGTTTTCAGAACCGTAGAGATTAGGGAATATTGTTTTCAGGGAAAATACATTTTTTTTATCCTTTAAATTTGGTTGATTTTGTTTTTTATCCTCTTACCTTTTGAATTTAATTCTATAACTTTCAAAAAATTAATTTTTGTCCTACGACCTGCTATTATAGGTCATGTGCTATGTTTTAAAAAGAGGGTTGGACCGGCCGGTCGGACCGGTCCGACCGCTACTCGGACGACATACCGAACGGTTCGAAAGCGTTGGGCCGCTCTTCTTTTAAAGCGCTCATAAAGTGGTCAAAAGCGGCAAAAGCGGGTCGGACCGGTCACTGGTTGGACCGGTCAACTCGGCGCTTTTGCTTTTTTTTTTTTTTTTAAATTAAGTTTTTTTTTTTTTTGCAATTATAATTTTCACTGAAACTCAATTTTTCAGCTTTGATTTTTTGTTTTATATTATCTCAATCACATTTTTTTATCCTTATTTTTTCCCAAATTCATAATATTATTTTCACATATTTCTACTAAATTATTTAAGAAATTTGGACTTGAAATCATGAGATCAAGTTTTAGTGGTGTTAATCTTGATATGCATTCAAATTAAATATTTTTATGTTGTTAATAGTAGACATTTGATGAACTTATATATTTAATATTTTTAAGACATTTGGTGAACTTAATTTTACATTTTATATTTTTATGATATATGGTCTAATTTGAGTAAAATATTGACATTCAATTTAGATAGTTAAAATTATAATTTAAATAACAATGTTAGATGTATATTTATTTAATTATTATAGTAATTTGTACATAAAACTTAATATTTTTAGAGAAAAATTATTTATAATGTCTTTAATTTTTGTATATAATTACATATTATTTGATTATGATGTCATACTGGTTCAATCGTTTTATTAACGGTTAGACCCGATCCGACCGGTCCGATCGCAAATATTAAGGATGTCCGGTTCAACTTCCGCTTCCGCTTTTAAAACATAGGTCATGTGTCAAGTTATACGATGACACGTTGGAAATTCAAATTGATTCTCTTATTAAAAATTTAATTTTAAATATCACCCACAAGAAAATGTAAAATTTTAAAATTCTATTATAAATTTAAAATATCATAATTTATATATATTAATTAAAGAAATTTGTATAAAATTTCCAAAATAATTAAATCTAATTTTAAAAATAAATAAAATTTTCAATAATAAATAATTATAAGGGGCTAATTTAAAATAATGATTCAATTCAATAAAAATGTTATTTTAACATAAATTGTATATAAATTTTTTATTAATTAGATAAATATATTGGCTGATATTTTTCAATATATAACTTTAAAATTGATATTTTGATCTCACAAGATTTTTCGACGATAATTGATATAAGTATTAATAAAAAGAAGTTGACACTCAAATAATAGAGATGGATACCAGTTTTCCCGAATTTGATGAGTTTCAAAAATTTTAGCCCTAAATTAATTTGGAATTTATTTTTGTAATTTTTATTTGTTTGTAAAATTAGATTTAATTATTTTTGAAATTTTATTTAGATTTATCTAATTAATATACAAATTATGATATTTTAAATTTATAATAAAATTTTAAATTTAAATTGTTTTAGATTTTCTTGTGGATGAGATTTGAAAATATATTTTTTTAATAGGAGAATCAATTTGAATTTTCATAAAATATTATAATTTATTAATGAAAATGAGTTTTTTCTTTAATTAAATGTTCAATTTTAATGAATTTTTTTGTTAATTAAATGATCAAATATCAGTGTCCACCAATCAAGACTTCAAATATGATTTTATTATAATAAAATAAAATATTTGATTTGATATTAGGCTAATTTTGTATGAAAAAATTATGTTATATAGATATTGCATTATATATATATATATGTATATATTTTTCAAATATGTCGTTGTTTACAATATTGATATCAATGATTATAAACTTTTAATATCTTTAATTTGACTGTATCGTGAATATTTTTTAATATTGTTATCTATACTCCAAGTTAAATCAATATGTGTTATATTAATTATTTTCTTTTTGAATTTTTACTTACTTTTAAGTTAGCCTTTTATAATTATTTATTTTTTGAATTTAAATATTTTTTAAATTAGATTTAATTAATTAATTTAGATTTTTTAATTAATATTATAAAATTTTACTTTATATTTATAATAGAATTTTAATGTCTAATTTTTTAATTTTCTTGTGAGTGGATTTGATATTAGATTTTTTTTTAATTGGAGAATCAATTTGAATTCCCATAAAATATTGAAAATTATTAATGAAAAGAATTTTTTCTTTAATTTTATGTTCAATTTTAATGACATTTCAATTTAAATGGTCAAATATTAACATCTACCAATCAGAGACTTCCAAGTATAATTTTAATATAATAATATAAAATAAAATTGAAACATCAGCATATAATTTGTTAAGTGACCTGTAGCAGCAGGTCATAGGACGAAAAAATCATCTTTTTGTAAGTTACAGGACTAAATTCAAAATTTAAAAGATAAGAGGACAAAAATCAAAGTCAACAAAACTTAAAGGATAAAAAAGTGTATTTTCCCTTGTTTTTTTTATTTTCATAATACACATTTGTTCTAATAGTAATACATATTTGTCACCCACTTTGTGTTACTATATGGGCAAATGTGTGTTACTATAAGGATAAAATACATTTTTATGAAAATAAATATGTGTTTCTTAATTTATTGATCATCCCTTTTAATCTAGATATATTCTTTCATTTAGCACATACATTATTATATGAAGAAAAAATAATTTCTATAAAAATAAATAAATATTTTGAGAATAATCAATACGTGTTCTTATAGTAACATACATTTTGCTCTTGGATTATGTAAAAATTATTTATTCTACAAAAATAAATGAATATATGTAAAATAACAACATTTTATAAAATAGTAACACACATTTGTTCTAATAATAACACACATTTGTCTCTCAGTTTGTGTTATTATATGGACAAATGTGTGTTACTATATGGCAAAATATATTTTTATGAGAACAAATATATGCTTCTTAATTTATTCATCATCCCTTTGAATTTTGGTATATTTTCATGTAATATATACGTTATTGTATGAAAAAAATATTTCTACAAAAATAAATAAATATTTGTGAATAATCAATATTTGTTCTTATAGTAACACACATTTTGTTCTTGCATTATGTGAAAAATTATTTATTCTATAAAAACAAATAAATATATGTAAAATATCAACATTTTATAAGATAGTATCACACATGTGCTCTAATAGTAATACATATTTGCTCTCCAATTTGTGTTACTATATGAGCAAATATGTGTTACTATATGTGCAAATGTGTATTACTGTAAGGATAAAATATATTTTTATAAAAATATATATGTATTTTTAATTTATTCATCATCCCTTTAAATTTAATTATATTAATTCATGTAATAACATATTTTTTACTATTTTATATGTGTTATTATATGAAAAATTTATTATTTCTATAAAAATAAATAAATATTTATAAAAATACTATATTTTTTCTTATATTAATACACATTTCTCTTATATTCTATGAAAAAATATTTATTTTATACAAATAAATAAATATATATGTAAATTATAATATTTAATCTAGAAAGTAATATACATCTTGCCTCATAGTAACATGCATTTGTTCATAGCTATTTCTACGGTAGAAATTTTAATATAAGGTGTTGTCTTAAAGAGAATTTGAGTTAAAAGAAAAGTGTTCAATTATTTTTAACTTAAGAAATAGCAGGGAAAGTTTCATTTATTTCGTATTTATTATACACAAATTGTAATATTCAATACTAATATTCAATATTGCCTCATACCCGACACGTGCAATATATCCAAATAAAAATTTGCAGATTTTTAGCGGGTCAAACCGGGTCCAATAAATTTTTTAAGGAAAATTCTCGGCAGTCCCAAAATGCAAATACGTGTTTCTTAATTTATTTTTCATTTTATTATTAGTATTATTTTAATAATATGTTATTAATGTAATGAGACCTTAAATGTATTACTATCTCGGCAATCCCATAATGTATACTACATAAACATATGTGTGTTACTGTAAGACAAAATGTGTGTTACTACCACTATAAGAAAATTGATCTTTAATGACAGTAATTATATCATTATAGCTTTTACAGCTAAAATCTTTAATGACAGAATATTGATTTTTAATAAGATGTTACTGCGTACATCTTAAAAAATTAATTTTTTGTACTTTTAAAGTAACTATAAGGATAATATGTATTTTTACAAGAATAGATATGTGTTTCTTAATTTATTTTTATTGATTTTTATGTTGATAATATGTTGTTAATGTAATAATAATATCTTACATGTGTTATTATATCTCGGCTGTCCCAAAATGTATACTACATGAACATATGTGTTACTGTAAGATAAAATGAGTTACTACATTTTAAAAAATAATGATTTCTATAAAATTCAATAAATATTTATGAAATAATGTTTTTTCTTATAATAACATAGATATTGTTCTTACTTTGTATTGAAAAAGTTTATTTCTACAAAAATAAATGAATATATGTAAAAACAATAACATTTGTTCTTATAGTAACACACATTTGATCTTATACTAACATATATTTGTTCATACAGTAACACAAACTGGGAGCGAAAATTCTTAAATGTGAAAATCGCCCAGATCCGACTCGATCCGATCAAAATTTGCGAATTTTGTTATTTTGACCCTGTTGACCCGCAAACTTTTAATCTTTTTCCTTTTTAAATTAATATTATATAATAGATATACTCTTTATTATATATATATATATTTATGGAAAGTGCATTTAAATTTTAATTCCTATTGAAAATAATTCGATCTCATCCCAAAGTTAAAATCAATTAATTTAATTAATGTTCCTTACATTTTCCTTCATGAGTTGAATTCCCAACTTTTTTCTATGGTAAGGAAGTCCAATGAATGGACAATTAATTTTAGTGGAATTACTTTTAATGAGAATCAAACACAAGATGTGTGGGCGTGAGCCTTTTGACTATAATACCATAAAAGAAATTTAATATAATTTAAAAATTCAAAATTATAGAGCAATGTGAAATTAAATCATTTATTTAAATTCTCTTTTAAGACTAATAATTTTATAACAATCTAATACTAGACTTTCATTGACCAAATCAATTGTCTCAATCCACTATTTAAGAGAATTTGAATTAAAGTGAAATAAAAGGAAAAGCAAATTTATTTAATTTTACCTTTAAAAAAACAAGGAAAGTTACATTTATTTCTTATTAATAGTGCCTTCAAATTAACAACTTTAAAAATCTATTGCTAGAGTTTTCATTGACCAAATTGTACTCTAGGGCTCATTTGGTTCGTACCAAATGAGCCCTTACACTAATCTTTCAAAAAGAAATCGTCTTACACTAAACTGCTGGGACCCACGTCACAAGTCAGTCCACTATTTAAGTCCCATCATTTTCAAGCGTTCAACCAGTAAATTCTTGTGGCCTCTTCTCATTGTTCCTTAAAAAATAAACCACTTACATTTTTCTTTTAATTTGTTTTCATTAAGCAAGAATGGCTAAGCCTCCATCTTTCTTCAGGTTTTTCATTGCTGGAGAGGACAACGTCAACCTGGTAATATTTTTAAAGTTACAATTTAAATTTTTTAATTTATTTATATATGTTCAACATGGTGTTCTTAGTGTCTAATTCCAAGCAATAAAGATCCTGTTTTTATATGAAGCCCATTATTACTGACTATCTTTAGAAACTTTTATTTACCATCAATCGACTAATTTTTTTTTTTTTGCATTACATTAAATGTATTTATTAACAAATATGAGAACAATAATTTACCCATTTATATATTTGAAGTGATATTTACAACCCAATGATATTTCTCGTATGTCTGTTAATTGATTAATTAATTTATAGTTGATCTGGAAATTTTTTATTTTTTTTATTAATAAAAAATTAAAAGAAAAGAATTTTTTTTTAATTTTTTGTGTGGATATGTATATGGGAATTTTCCTTCCAGTTAATCATATATTATACATATATTTGGAATAACTTTACTATTTCAACTTTATATAAATGTATATATAATAACTTCTATTTAATATTCGTTATCCTATATAACTTTTATTAAATATATTATAATTTAGTTTAGAGAAACATTTTTTTATGTAAAATAAATAAGAAAATTTAGTTTTCGTGTTATCAAAGTACACGCTGAACATATATATATTTAGTTAAGATCAAGATTTTCAGCCTTACATATGGGTTTCTATTATATAAGTTTTTTTTTTTTTTAAGTTATTAGTATAAAAAGTTGTCCTGCCATATAAAACTAATTCTTCTTTCATTTTTTTTGTCCAATAAATAGAGAATTCCTATAGCTTTTAATCAATGCATCGATGAACCGCTCCCAGAAGAAGTGTTATTGAGGGATCGCAACAACAACATATGGAAAGTTAAAGTGGAAAAAAGGGGCGACTATTGGTTTTTAGTAGATGGTTGGGAAAATTTTGTTAATGATAATTTATTGAGATTAAGAGATCTTTTAGTATTTTCATATTATAGCGATAATTTATTTAATGTGAAAATATATGGAACAAATGCAACTGAAAAAAATGTAAGTGGACCAGCTGGGAGGAGAAGTGTCGAGACATTCGAGCATACATCTTCGGACGATGAAGCTAGTGATGATGACTACGACAATGACGAGGAGAATGCTGGAAGTGAGAACGATGAACGGAACAAAGTTTCTGTGACCAATGCCAACAATGGTATGTTTGCTTCATTTTTTTGGTACTATGATATCGCAATTTGTCAACGCATAAGGTGACTTCTTTCTGTAAATGAAAAAGTATAGAAACAAACTTATTTGAAACGTCTTACGGTGTGAAACATATTATATTCATAAAATTTGTAGATTCAGTGTCGGATCGGGTCGAATTTTAATAATTTTTTCAAATTCTCGCGCAAACACAATTTTTAGATTTTTTGGTCCCAGGTATGTTACTTATTAGGCAAATGCATGTTACTTTAAAGCAAAATGTGCGTTACAATTAGACCAAATGCTGTTTTTTAGATATATATCACTTATTTTTGTAAAAATAACATTTTTTTCATTCAATGTAAGAGCAAAATGTGTGTTATTATAAGAAAAAAAATATTACATTTTCATTTAGTAACATATTTTTAACTATTTTAAAAAAGTAACATCAAGTCTTTTATATAGTAACATACATATGTTAACAAGGTAACATATTTTAATAGTAACATGTATATGTTCATTTAGTAACACAGTTTGAATAGTAACATAGATATGCTTATTTAGTAACATATACTTCTTCATTTAGTAACATAATTTTTTGTAAGGTTTTTTCAATGTGTTGTTCTTTCTCTTACAGTAACACGTATTTGCCCATATTGTAACACACATTTGCCTATATTGTAACACAAATTGGGGGAGCAAATATATGTTACTATTAGAGCAAATGTGTGTCAATCTTATGAAATTTTGTTCTTTATATATATATTTATTTATTTTTATATAATAAATAATTTTTCATATAACACAAAAGTAATATGTGTGTTACTATAAGAAAATATATTAAGTATTTATGAAAAAAATAATATTTTTTCTAGTAACACACATTTATTATTAGATTGTACGAAAAAATGTTATTTCTACAAAAACAAATGAATATATGTAAAGAAAACAACATTTAATCTAACTGTAACACACATTTTGCTTATTAGTAATATGCATTTGGCTAAATAGTAACATACCTGGGACTAGGAGCGAAAAAATCTGGAATCATAGTTGCGATTTTTAAAAAAAAAAAAAAAAACAAATTCAACCCAACCCGATAGAATCCGCATAATTTTTTTAAAATTTACCCATTTCACGCCAACATTTCAGCTGAATGTTCCTAAGGGTATGTTTGTTTTGGGACAAGCAAGGATGGACGTAGAACTTTGCGATCACGTCTCTACACGAGTTTGGAATGTAACATCCGGATTTCACATCCCAAACTCAATCCACACCTAAAAATACATATTAAACCTATTATTACTCTTTCCAACACAACACTCATAAAATACATATTATACCTATAATATCAATCATTATCACACTTTGATTTGACATAAAGTAACATCCTACCCTACTAAAATCTCAAAACAAACACACACTTTTACTATTAATCAAGGTTTTCACATCTCAAGATTTCTAAGTCATGACTTCCCACTACCCCCACAATCTCAAAACAAACGTTCCCTAAAAGTATATATTTATGCTCATAAATGAGGGGTTTGTGTCTAAAAATAATAATTGTTGGGTCAGATTACGACGTTAATTATTTCTTATATTTTTGGCAAATGTAGGCTATTTTTCACAATGGGGTCCCTAAATTTGTGAATATAAATTTATGGGAGTAAATTAATTTGCAAAAAGTCTAAATTAATTTACAGTTAAATTATACAACCCCTAATTAATTAAAGGCCTAGAAAAACGTTTTCCCCCAATTGTAAACCTAACTAATTGAAAATTTGTACAGATGGAAGTGTTGGTAATAATAGGGTGCGAATGGCAGCGCGTTGTTTATATCGTAAATGCTACGGTATAGAGATTTTTGAAGCAGGGCTAGCGGAAAAACCCCAAAATCCTTATTTTGTCGCTAAACTTAATACCAAACGAGCATCCGACTTGGTAACTACTCTTAAAACCCAAATACATCAATGTTTAAACTTTATATATATATGTATATATATATTGAGATATGAATTTTTAATTACGTATGGTAGAATTGAGGGATTAAAGATTTGTATGCAAATTAACTTATTTTCAATTTTAATTTGGTCCACTTAGATTACATGTTTTAATATAGGTCCTGTGAATTTGAAAATATTTTGATGTTGGTCATTTTACAAATTTACAAGACCAATATCAAAATACGATAATGGTCCAGTAAAATTGTGATATTTATCCTATAAGTTTGTAAAAGAACTAAAATCAAAAGTATTATCAAACATACATGACCAAATTTAAAATCGTGAAAAGTTATTGGACTGCAACAATCCTTGAATTCTTTTACCATGAAAGAAAATATGAGATAAATTAACGTGACACAATTACTGAATTAATTTATTATGTGCTCGATGATTATAGTTTATTCCAGCAGATGTAATCAAAGATTACAATCTTACCATCAACCAAGAGATTATTCTGGTCGACCCTGAGGAAAGAGAATTCCCGTCGAATTGCCGAATATGGGGCGATGGCAGGTACGTAGTTTCAGGCGGATGGGTAAGCTTATGCAGGCTAAATGATGTTAATGAAGATACTAGATGCATCTGTGAGTTTGTGGAAAGAGAAGGTGATCAGCGACAATTTCTCCACATCAGTTTTGTCCGTTATAATGTGTGACTAAATGTGATTTGATTTGAACTTAGAAAATTGTTCTTGATGTTTTGGATTTGAATTCTTTTCTATCAGACAAATTTAAATTAATTATATAATATCAGAATACATTGGGTACTCAAACTCTTACGTGATTCAAAGCTCGCCTTCTTTAACCTACCATAAGTCATAACCTTTTAGAAGTTGTAGTAATGAAACGACTGATTCTATTACATTATAGCTTGTAGCCAATCAAACATTCACAACATCGTTTAATGTTATTGCTCTACTTCGTGAAAAATAGGTTAGGATACTTTGTGTAAACATTAATATCAATATAGTGATGAGTTATGTACGTGAGAAAGAAAAAATTAACCCTATAAAATATGTGAAAATATTTTCTACCCAATCTAAAATGATTTTTTCCTTAACTTTTATCAAAAGTTTACCCATAACTCATCCTCTAAAATTTGAAATTAAAATTGAACAACCTCCTAGCCCCGCCGACCCCTCTTAGATTTCATGATTACCTATTTTTGGACAAAAATATTATTTATTATGATATATTTTTTAGTGTTACTACCTTATAAAATTAGTTTTTTCTGTATGTAACTTTACCGGTTCATGATTGATCTTTAAATTTTGTCATATAACTCACAAACTTTTACGTTTTTAATCTGATACATATTATACTAGCTAGGAAGATACAAGTGATCTTGTCTACATTTTTATTATTTTTATCATTTTTGATAGATAAAAGTAACGCTGGCCTCCCTTTCTTTTCTTTTTTAATTAAATAAACCAGTTGGATGCCCGGAAACTTTGAATTTATATTTATGTTTGTTCCTCAACTATGGATTAATTATATGGGATAATAGGAACTTATAATATAAAATAAGATCAAAATTTGCCTAGGTTTCTGTTGCAAGAACTAGAACTTGAATGTGTGTGTTCTTATATTAATAGTGTTTTTTGTTGGAGTTGGGTCGAAATGATTTTTTAGATTCCTTTAACTTTAAAAAATTTAAAAAATACATAATTATGACTGGAATTGTTTTTTTTAAGAATTAAATAAATATTCTTGAAAATTCGGAACCTGGTCGGAGCCCGAAGAAATTTTTAAAAAATAGCATTTTCAGTAAAATTTGTATTACGAAGTTGGGTCGAATCTTCTTATTAGGTTGTTTTTACCTAAAAAAAAGACTACTGTTAAAGGAAATTACATTTATGTGCCTTCATCAAAAGTAATAATAGAAGGATAGTTTAGTCATTTCATTATGTATCTTATATTCTTGTAACCCTAATTTGTAACCTATATAAAGAAATCTTATACACAGTATTAGTAGAATAATCACCTGGCTTGGTACGCCCCCAAATGTAGTCTTTCAGGTGAACTGGGTCAACAAATTTTGTGTTCTTCGTTCTTCACGTTTATCGATTTTTCTAAAACACGTTATCAGCACGAGTCTATACGAGGAATAGGATTCACGAGAGGATTGCTTAAGCAGTTTCTGGAACGAATATGCATCAATTTTAATTATTTGCTGAAACCGTGAGTTTCCTTTTTAATATTAATCTGAAAAAAAAAATTAAATCCATGTTAGGAATCCTGCCAAATATGTTTGTTCATATGCCTGAATACGCTTATGTTTACATGATTCGAATATATTTCGATAATTATTGGATTACATGAACATTAATATACTGCCTATGCCATACATATTGTTTGATTCATATGAGAAATTTGCTATATTTATATGCTCGGTATAAATTCATATGAAAAATCTGATATGCCCTGTATTCATATGCTTTGTGTGTATGAATGTGTATATGGATAGTATATTTTATGCCTTGTAATTTGAATGTGTATATGGATAGTATATTCCTAAATCAGAACAAAATTGTTTCTGCTATGCTATGAAACGAAACCCAGAAACCATTTTCCAGAAAACAAACCCAGTAATTACAACCCAGTTACACACCATATTTTCAGAAACTCAGATACCAATTTATTCGAAAACCAATTTTTTTTTTGAAACACTTTCTGGAATCAATTTTTGTTCAAACCCAGATATCAAATTTTCTGGAATTACAACACGTTCCCAGAAATTCAATAGATTTTTTTTTCGATTATCAGCAGAAAACCAATTCATTCTGTTCACTAAAATGTGTCGATACATACCTATCTCGATGAACAAAAGCGCTGCACCTACTCCTAACCCGCGACGCCGACGGCCCCTGAAGCGGCCAGACGACGGGTGCGCGATGGCTAAAACTACCTCGCGGCGGTGCGACAGCAACCGCGTCGGACGGCCTGTGTAATCGCGATAGCAACCACGTCGACCACAGCGCGCGAAACGGTGATGGCACGGCGGTTCCCATACGCGCGACGGCGCTGCTATCCCCGCAAAGGCGGACGCTGACGACGACTGTGGGCGCGTACTACGCGATGGCGCGACAGCACAGCAGCTGCGTGTGCGGCGGCGATGACGCTCCTGACGCAATCAGGCAACGGCACGATGACCTTCGTCGGTTACTGCACGCCAGTGACTGACGTCTAAACACCACGATGGCGACTGTGCGACGAACACCCACGTAACAACGATCGCATTTTTTTTGCGTACGTGCGCCGGAAAAATCGGAAATTGGTTTCGCTCAAACACCTTTGACCACTGTGAATCTTTTATCTGAATGAAGTCTGTGTACTCACATCCGTGAATCATAAACCCTTAATTCAAATGGGCCCTTCCTCTTTAGTTTTGGGCCATTTTTGTTGGCTCCTATTATGATTATGGGTCATTCCTTGGTTTGGGCCCTTTTATATACCTTATTTGGATTGGACCATTTAGTTTGGGCTACCTTTAATCCTATATGGGCCACCTTTAAATTTTTATGTAATTATTAATTACATGATACTATTAATTGATTTGTTTTTAAAAAAATTATTTGTTTATATCTTATATGTTCATGATATAAGATTAAAAATATGTAATAGATTACAAATCAATGTGATGAAGCATTTTCACAAAGCATCGATAAATATGTGACTCATGGTCTCAAAATCTAATTCAAATGGACACATTCTTGAAAAAAAATTTATGTATTGCTATGCTTGCATATTAAATTTATATCCTTCCTTGTGTTATATTAAATGGTTGAACGTACTCGACCTGATTATACTATATTGGACTCAAAAGAAACTGAGTATCATTCTTGAATTTCACATGAGGAATTTATGTCTTCAAAATTAAATTATACACGGATACCAAGGACAAAGAATTGTCCGACAAGGTCATATTAAAGAAGTGAGGTTACACATTGATCATATTTTACGCTAAAAATCTTTCTATTGAAAACACACAACGAACTGTGAGGGATCTTAAATGGACACTTGGAAATATTCATATAATGATCAATGATTTAAATCGCTTTTCTCATTTTTCATACTTCAGCTGATTAACGCGTTGCAAATAGCTGAGAGGGATGAAACAATTTTTTTTAAGTCTATTGGGATAAAGAACCTTCTCAAGACTAATTTTGATTAGTAAAATAATGGAAAGAACCCAAAAGAAAGTTTGATATGACCTACTAATCCATATGAATATGAGAATGAAGCACCACATTATAACAAGATACCCTCTATATTAATCTCACAATGGTAAATTTTTTTTTTTAATGACAACATGGATTTTGCTAAACAATTCTTAATACTTCAAGAATGTTGAAAAGACATAATGTCTCATTTATTTAAAATACTCATCTTGGTCTAAAAGTTATTTAGACTAATGATGAATTTTGAGTTAGATTTTGATACGAGACCTTAATTTTATTAAGTTGGTTCATTAGATTTTATTCAAAAGTACCGAATTTATCTAGTATACATGGTTCGAATATAATATTTTCACGATGTAAAGTGATGCATTTACGATATAAAAGAGAACATTATATGAAAAGTAAATCATTTAATTCAAATTGAAAAGTAAATCATTTTATTTATATTGAAACTCAAAAGGATTTGAGATTTCTAAAAAGAACAAGGAACAATGTCTAATGAGACAATTGTTGAAATCAGAAAAGCTCCATATGCATCAAGAGCTAATCGAACCCTGTAAATTTTATAGATGTTTGTGCCAATGTCATTTATAAATACATTGTGAGAATGAAATTTATATATCAAATAAATGTGAAAGAAAACACATTTTAAAGGAACTAAGATGTCAATATAGCGGGTTGTACCTCACTGCTATTCGAATTTTGAACTATACATTATCACTGACGGACTACGTGATATTAATTTATATAGGCTTTTGTATAATAATTCATAATGTTGAAGAACTCACATTACGTCCTTATTTTTAGAGTGACGCATGAAATGAGATGAAAATTGATATAATGCACTATATCGATCTTGTTGCTGCATTATCGCATTTCTTATTTTCTAAAGCACCAGATATACTATTTACATATCACTCTGCCTCATTATAAATTTTTAAAGCAAGTCACTCATTCTGTAAAGCCTACTCTTTAGCACAAGTAACATTGAGACAAGTTTATGCTATAGATAAAAAAAAAATAAAAATATTTCATTCTTACACAAGATATACGATAATATTTGTGGATTGATTAATCCAGAATGCGGATGATTCAAGTATTGTATAATACTGGATTATACTTTGACATACGGGTCACATGTCACTTTACTGTCCACAAGACATTATGCATGCAAAACTCTTAGCACAAAGTACATGTCTTAGGGCTCACCACCCTAATCACATTATTACATCAAAATCATTTGATGATTATTGCATATATATCAGGATCAATGTAAAGCATCTTGATACCCATGTACTACACAAATGGTCTCGCAGAGGCCACCATCTAAAGAAAATAAATGGTGGTTAGGCACTAGTTTTACGCACCAACATGCCTATCTCTTCATGGAGTTATGCAATACTGCATGCATCTTAACTTATTCATTCTAGACCCACTGTTCACAATCATTTTCTGCGTACCAGTTGGTAACTGGATATAGCCTGATATTTTATATTTACGCATCTTTGGTTGTGCAACATATGTGCTTATTGCGCCCCCACAGCGTACTAAAATGGGTCCTAAAAAACGATTAGGTATTTATGTTGGATATGAATCTCCAACAATTATCCGCTACTTAGAACCCTTGACAGGCGATCTATTTACCGCTTGATTTGCAGATTGTCAATTAAATGAGATAGTCTTCCCGTCGTTAGGGGGAGATAAGAAAAAGAAATTTCTATGGGAACGACAGGAAGAAACGTGATCTATTCCCACTCTGTCTCATTTGATCCCCAAAACTTAACAATGAGAAAGTGATGTAAAATAATAAATATCCAGAACGTAACAGATTCGATGCCTGATGCGTTCATTGATATTGCTAAAGTGACTAGGTCATACATATCAGCTGCAAATAATTAAATGTTAAAAGTCCTCAATTAGGGGCACAACACCGTAGAAAAGGTGTTGTAACCACACCTGGTGGAGGTGTGGTTGAGGCCGTGGCTCCTAAAAGGAAAAGGGGGAGGCCACCTGGTTCGATCGATACCACCCGAAGGAAGGAATGGTAGGTGTGGCACAATTCAATTCATTGATCATCAATGTCAAAAATACATCTTATGAGATCATCTCTGTTTATAGTTATGTCCAAGAATCATTACTGGAGGACGCTCCGATGTTCAATATGATTTCAGAGAATGAAAATCTCTATTAATTATGAGAATGGAAATGAGTCGATGGACAGACATTGCACGCAGATTACTGATGTATTTATTTATACTATTGCTCAAGAAAATATAGAGCACAATAAAATCGAACCAAGCTCAGTTGTAGAATATCAACAAAGAGCAAATTGGCCAAAATACAAGAATCAATCCAGGTAGAACTTGATTTTCTGACAAAGTTACAGGTATTTGGTCCGGTAGTGCTAGCCCGACCAAGTGTAAAGCCTGTAGGACATAAATAACTCTTTGTCATAAAGCGTAATGAGAAATATATGATCCTTATATATAAAACCTGGCTTATGGAGCAAGGTTTCTCATAACGCTCTGGAATTGATTATGAAGAGACATACTCTCTTGTTAAGAACGTTATAATGTTTACTACTTTATTAGTGTAGTAGCATCCGAAGGATTGGAAATGCAGCTTATGAATATGGTTACTGTATATCTCAATGGGGATCTTAATACAGAGATATATATGAAAGTGTCTGATGACCTTTTATTAACCAAGTCAAGTGACTACTTGATTGGGAAAAGTTACAACAACAAAGAACAATGCCCCTTCATATTTATAAAGAAAAATGAGTTTTAGATTTGCGATTATGATACTTATGTCGATGATGAGCATAGGTACTCTTAATGAAATAAGAGAAATCCTAAAACTAATTAAAATTATTGAGATAAAGGATCTTGAGAAAACTCAGTTTTATTGAGTTTGTGAAATTCTTATCCACCAGTCTGCATATGTCCAAAAGATGTTCAGGTTATTTAACATGGACAAAATGCATTCTGTTAGCACTCTCATGATCGGCTGAGGTTTGGATTTAATGAAAGATCCATTTCGTCCAAAGCAAAATGACGAAGAGATATTAGGAACTTAAATTCCTTGTTTAAGTGCAATAGGTGCATTATTGTACTTAGCTCAATATACTCGGCAAGATATTACTTTCTCAATGAACCTGTTAACTAGCTTTATTACAGGACCAACACAATATCATCGGAATAGTATCAAGAATGTACTTTGATACTTAAAAGAAATCATTGACATTGGCATATGTTATTTACTATATAAATGTTGAAAGGGTCCACAGATGAAATTGTAACCCTTGAGAAAATATTGAATGCTATCCTATACACTTATACACCAAATAATATGTTATTTGGTTCTACTAATGTTGGTTATATCTTAGCCACATAAACATCCCTAGATTGATTATGTATTTACCATGAGAAACATGGTATATCTTGGGCATCAACTAAGAAACTTTGATAGATATCTCTTAAAGCTATTTAGAGACTATTACCTTACATTTAGCAATTTGTGAGTGTATTTAGTGAAAGTCTATCATCACACATTCAAGGAGTCAGTGATTTGAGTTCTACCACTAAAGATCCTTTATGCAATGTATTGCATGAATTGAACAGATGAATCTGTGTTATATAGGTGATATGAGACATATATTACCGAAGTTTTTCAATAACATGCAATAACAAACTTCGCTCAAGATTCAAATAATTTAAGTATGCTCTAAAGAAAATGTGGCTAATCTATTTACATAATTATTGTTAAAGATAACTTTTGGGAAAAATCTTAAAGGAATTTAGATGTGTAAATTTTCTGAGCTCACTTGATAGATGTACCTATCAGTTGTGAGGTGTAGACTTTATCAGTTGAGAGGTGTAGACTTCAGGGGGAGTCTTAACATAGGTGCGTTGCAACTCATTTCCCCTTCGACCAAAGTTTATTTTTCTTATATAGATGTTACTTGGCAAGATTTTTATCGAGGGCAACTTTCATGCACCATTCATCCTTTTGATTTGGCACAAGGGGGAGTGTTAAAGGAAATTACATTTATGTGCCTTCATCAAAAGTAATAATAGAAGGATAGTTTAGTCATTTCGTTATGTATCTTATATTCTTGTAATCCTAGTTTGTAACCTATATAAAGGAATCTTATACACAGTATTAGTAGAATAATCACCTGGCTTGGTACGCCCCCAGATGTAGCCTTTCAGGTGAACTGGGTCAACAAATTTTGTGTTCTTCGTTCTTCACGTTTATCGATTTTTCTAAAACAACTACGAATATATAAAATTTTGATTTACACTTTTTTTAATTTTTAATAGTACAGATCTAGTATTTTAAAAGGTCGGATGTTAGTCTAAATTTATTAAAAATATCATTTTTAATAGTATATCTTTGACAGAGTTGGGACGGAATAATTTTTTATGTTTCTATGACCTAATTTTTTTTAAAAAAATACATGATTATGACTAACATTAACTTTTTAATATTTAAAGATTAAATAAGTATTCTTTAAAGGTTGGAATCTGGTCGGAGTTCGGTTAGATTATTAGAAAATAGTCTTTTCACTAAAATTTCTGTAACGGAATTGGGTCGGATCTTCTTATTAGGTTGTGTTTACCTAAAAAAAGACTACACATATAAAATTAATATTTTTATTAGTATAAATCTAGTATTTTGAAAGGTTTTAGACTAGTCTAAATTTATTTCAAATATCATTATTTATAGTATAATTGTAACGGAGTTGAATCGGAATAATTTTTTATGTTTTTTTAACCTAGAAAAAATTTAAAAGACACATGATTATGATTAAAATTAACTTTTTATTTTTTAAGGATTAAATAAGTATTCTTGAAAGGTCAGACTCTGGTCGGAGTTCGATCAGATTATTAAAATATAGCATTTTCAGTAAAATTTCTTTGACGGAGTTGAGCCAGATCTTATTTGGTTGTTTTTTACCTAAAAAAAGACTAGGAATCTATAAAATTTTGATTTGCGCAATTTCTTTATTAGTACAAATCTAGTATTTTGAAAGGTCGGAGGTTAGACTAAATTTATTAAAAATATCATTCTCAACAGTATTTTTTTTACGGAGTTGAGTCTGAATAATTTTTTATGTTTCTTTATCCTACAAATAATTTAAAAGTTACAAGATTATCACTTGCATTAATTAACTTTTTATTTTTTAAGGACTAAATAAGTATTCTTGAAAGGTCGGAGTCTGGTCGGAGTTCTGTCAAATTATTAAAAATAGCATTTTTTCGGTAAAATTTATGTGATGGAGTTGGTTCGGATCTTCTTATTGGTTTGTTTTTATCTAAAAAAAGATTAGGAATATATAAAATTTTGATATACACAAATTTTTTAATTTTTATTAGTACAAATTCTAAAAGGCTGAAGATTAGTCTAAATTTATTAAAAAGATCATTCTCAAAAGTATTTTTTCGATGGAGTTGGGTCGGAATAATTTTTTCTATTTTTTTAATTTAGAAAAATTTTAAAATATACATGATTATGATTAACATTAACTTTTAAATTTTTAAGGATTAAATAAGTATTTTTGAAAGGTCGGAGTCAGGTCGGAGTTCAGTCAGATTATTAAAAAATAGCATTTTCAGTAAAATTTCTGTGATGGAGTTGGGTAGGATCTTCTTACTAGGTTGTTTTTACCTAAAAAAACGACTAAGCATATATAAAATTTTTATTTACGTAATTTTTTTATTTTTATTAGTACAAATCTAGTATTTTGAAAATGCTATATTTTAAATATCCGACCAGGTTCCGACCTTTCTAAAATACTTATTTAATCCTTAGAAATTAAAAAGATAACGTTAGACATAATTATTTATCCTTTTAAATTTTTTCTAGGTTAAAGGAACTATTCAGAATGATATTTTTAATAAATTTAGATTGATCTCCGACTTTTCAAAATACTAGTTATTTTACTAATAAAAATTAAAAAGATAATGTCAATCAAAATTTTATATATGCATAGTATTTTTTAGTTAAAAATAACCAAAAAATGTATTTTCGACCCAACTTTGTCACAGAAAATTTACTGGAAAAACTTTTTTTTTAAAAATCTGACCGGGCTCCGACCATGTTCGAACCTTTCAAGATTATTTATTTAATCTTAAAAATTTAAAACATATGTTGGTCATAATTAATCATGTATCTTTTAAAATTTTTATGGTTAAAGGAACCTAAAAAGTCATTCCGACACTGCTCCGTCAAAAAAATACTATTGATAATGATACTTTTAATAAATTTAGACTGACCTCCGACTTTTAAAAATACTAGTTTTGGACTAATAAAATTTTTATATATTTGTATTTTTTTAGGTAAAAATGATCTAAAAAAGTTACAACCCAACTCTGTTACAAAAAAATTTAATGAAAATTCTATTTTTTTTAAATTTGACCGGGCTTCGACCTCTCAATAATACTTATTTAATCCTTATAAATTAAAATGATATCGTCAGTTATAATCATCTATCTGTTAAATTTTTTTAGGTTAAAGGAACTTAAAAAATTATTTCGACCAAACTCCGTCAAAATATACTATTGTAAATAATAATTTTAAAAAATTTAATCTAATCTTTGACTTCTCAAAATTTCACTCTGTAGTTTTTTTTACTTATAAAAATTAAAATGATAATGTAAACCATAATTTTATATATGCGAAGAATTTTTTAGGTAAAAATAATTAAAGAGTAGTTTCAATCAGATTCCATCACAAAAATATTATTGGAATTGATATTTTTGAAAATTTGAACAGGACTCCAACCTTTAAAAGGTAATAAAAATTAAAAAAATAACGTCAATCAAGTCATGCATCTTTCAAAATATTTTTTTTTATAAATTAATATTTTATTTAGTTTAATAAAAAAAATAGAAAAATTAAAGATTAGGGGTGAAAAGAGAAATAAAATATAAGAAATTAGAATTAAAGATATATTGGTCACTTATTTTAAAAAAACACTAAAAAAGAGTTTTTTAAAAATTGTGGAGAAAAAAAAAATTTGTGCATAAAAAAAAATTAAAAAAGAGTTGTCCCATTTTTTTATAGTGAAATTATTTGAAATCTCTAATTTAATTTCATTTTATTATACATACTCCAGTAATATGTAACCAACCTTTATAACCGACTTAATTTGAAAAGGGATATTGCTTGGCCTCCAAAAATTAGTATATATAGGCGCCTTTTTCCGTTGCAATCCATTTTGTTTAACACGTTCGATCACTCAACAGCAGTTGGCCGGTCAAAATTCTTCAAGAAAACAGAGTAAGGTAAAATCATGAACCCTCCCGGAGGCGGTGACGGTGGCAGCAGCCGCGGCGACGGCAGTAGAAAGCGCCGGTCAAGCGGCGATAGCGATTTCAACAGAGTGATTCAAAGGGCCAGCGGACTGCCCCCCAACGGTGGCCTCATGGACATCGACCGCCGTATAAGGGCTATTCTTGCCGTCGGAAAACCCATTCATGAGCGTCGCTTCTCCACCTCCTCAGCTACTTGTGGACGTGAGGTTAACCCCCCTGCACCACATGGATTCCCCCCGCCGTCTGCGGAGGCGCAGGCCAGAGTCGCTGCCGCATTGAGAGATATGGACACACCATTCCAGGAAGAGACGGCTACAGTCGCTGCCGCATTGAGAGATAGGGACACACCATTCTACGAAATACCGGTGGTGAAGGCAGAACCTAGCAAACCAGTCTTTCGTGATTTTCTTGGAAATATGGAGGGCAGAGATCCGGCAACATTGCCGCCAAAACCACCGGCGGCGCTGGTGAATGAAGGCCCAAGCACCAGCAGTCGTGGCCGTAAGAGGAAACCAGTCTTGCGTGATTTTCTTGGAGAAATGGAGCGCAAAGAGAAGGGAAAATCACCGGCGCTGGAGAAGACTAGCTATACCACCGGTGCTTATGATGGAAGCCGGCCAGTTCTTGAAAATACGGCGTTGGAAGTATTCAGCGGTCGTAAAGGGAAATATGCGGCGCCGGCGACCTTGCCGGCCATGTCAGAGTGGTTCTTAGATTCATATAAGATGGGTTACGATACGCAGGCCACATTGGGGCCGTATCCATATATGATGATGAGGTACAACATATCACTGGCCGGATTCTTCCCCTATCCCTATCCCAATCCTAATCCATCTATGATGGTCTACGTCTACATGTCGGCGGCAATCTTCGCCTATCCTAATATGCCATCGGCATTCTTCTCTGGCCAGGCACACTCAACCTCATCCTAATATGCCATCAGACATTAATGTACACAAGATTAGGATGGACATGCCAAAATGATCATGAAATACGTACTCTTTAGTCATTGTGCTTAATAAATGAAATAGAATCAGAAATCTTAGATTGCACAATTAATTGGCTTCATATATATATATTTTTATGTGTTTTGTCCCCTATAATTATTCCCATTAATTTAGATGGAATTGAATGGGTTTTAATTAAGAAAAATAAAATATAATAGATAAAAAGTAAAGATTTATTAATAAATAAAGTGATTATTTGTGAGTTGAATAATAAAAATAACAGAAAACTATAAATTTTAGTCTTTAATGTACAAATTTTCTTTTGTCCACAAATTTATAAAAACTCGTTTTTAGTATTTTTTTTAAAAATAAGTGACCAATATACCCTTAATTCTCATTCTTTATTTTTTATTTCTCTTCTCATCCCTAATCATTTTTCTATTTCCTTTCTTACACTAAATCAATATAATAGTTTGTAAAAAATATTTTGAAAAATGCATGACTTGATTGACGTTATTTTTTTAATTTTTATTATTTTTTAAAGGTCGGAATCCTTTTAGAGTTTTAAAAATGTCAATTCAAGTTAAATTTTCGTGACAAATCTGGTTGGAATTAGTTTTTAAGTTATTTTTACCTAAAAAATATTACACATATATAAAATTTTGATTGATGTTATCTTTTTAATTATTATTAGTAAAATAACTAGTATTTTGAAAAGTTGGAGAGCTGTCTAACAATTTTAAAATACATTCTCAATAGTGTTTTTTTTTTTTAATTGGGTTGGAATGATTTTTTTTGTTTCTTTAACTTAATTTTTTTTTAAATACATGATTGTTGATCCCGAAACGAGTATAAATCAGTGTATTAGGGGGGGGGGAATACACTGATGTCAGATTTTCCAGAAAATTCAGGAAAATTCTCTTTCAGTCTCAGTCAGGAAGATCCTGATTTGTTCGCTAGACTAATGGTCCGCAGGGGCAGTAGGGGCAGATCAGTAAGGAACCAAATAAGCTGAGTCTGAGTATGCTTTCGAAAGCTCAGTAGAGATAACCCACCTACTGATCGCTTTGACAAGCTAGTCAGTTGGATAGCTATCTCATTAAGCTAGAGTACATGCGGAATGTTAGCCCTTAAGTTCTACTCGTTTTAGTTTCCGAAAATCATTTTTCTAACTTTCTTAGAAAATGGTGTTTAAGGCTGGTGCACAAGATTAATGCTCAGGAGAATTGAGTCATCCTGACTTTTCAAACTTATGCAGAATATTCAGTTTAAGAATTATGACAATATGATTCTGAACAAGTACGTAAATCAGCACACAAGGGGCATTTTTAACGTGGTTCGGAGATAACCAACTCCTACGTCCACGACCTGATTTAAGAGGAAGCATCCTCTTCCATTGAGGATCGGAACTTGTTTTTAACGTGCCAATGTGCACGAATAGCCTCCTTCCTCTCTTAGAAACTTAGCCCCTGAGTGTTTTACAAGTCCCAATCCTTCTAACCAACCTTCTCACAACCTTGAGGGGTTTGATATTCTGGTTCCAACTAGGGTGATAGCTCTAGCAAACAAAACAATGCTAATGATAAAGAGCTATCAGTCTAGGCAAATACAGAGCAAATCCTACTACAACACTAGGGAAATTTAAAACTTGCAGAGTGTTGTTTATAGTTTGCTTTGAGAGCTTGGATTCTTGAGAATTCTTCACTTGGAAATTTTCTGTAACCTTGTATGGGTGCAAGGTCCTCTGTATTTATAGGGGAGATTTGAAATAGATTCGTTGGAGGAGATCTGCCCAAATCTTCCTATTTTTAGGTTGTTGCAGACTAGTTATACTTGGTTGACCTTTTCCAGAGCTTAATCAGGATATTCTATGGGTGTCGTCTGCAACACTGAGACTTATTAAATGCCGCATTAATTGCTGCACAAACTCTGTACGTGCGTCTCGACAATCGATTGACTCTCCGCTATAAGAAAATTGACCTTTAATGACAAAATCCTGTCATTATTGCTTTTCTAGTTAAAAATTTTCAATGAGACCTCTCATTAAAAAATCTTAACTAGAAAAGTAATAATGACAGAATTTTGTCATTAAAGGTCAATTTTCTTGTAGAATTATTCGATGTGACTTTGTCCTTCCTCGTACATTTAAACTCCGAGTCACTTGTCTTTAACTCAGAATAAATGCTTGTCTCTTTTGGAGTCCATTGACATTCTCTTTGTCTCAGGTGTTAACATAAATGTCAACTTCCCATAGCAAGTGTAGCCTTTTTGGCAGGACTTACAAGTATCAGTATATGATACTAAGCCCAAGTCAGGTCTTATGAGTATCAAAAGATGATACTCAGTCTGATTAAAGTTACATTGCCCTCACTAGTGTACTCAGTAGGATCAGTAGTCAGTGGAATCTTCGGACTGTCTTCAGGATGGATCTTCAGGTCTTCAGACTTTAGCTCCAAGTCAGGCTGTCTTCAAGACTGACACCGACTCTTCAGGACGGAATGCACTTCTGACTTCAGATCTTTAGGTCGACCCCATCAATCTTCAGTCTTCAACACGTTCCCCCTGAACTGAATACCTATGAATAGAAAAACTATTCTAACCTGACTATTCCTGATCTAGACAATCTTGATAACTGTACTTAGTCAAATCATCAAGGGTTTTGTGATCTAATCAAAATACTCAGATTGTCCCAACAATGATTACGACTGCGTTGTCCCAACCTGGTCAGAGCCCGATCAAGTTTTTAAAAAAAAATAGCATTTCAGTATAAATTTTATTACGGAGTTCAGTTAGATCTGCTTATTAGGTTGTTTTTATATAAAAAAAAAGACTACAAATATATAAAATTTTGATTTACGCATTTTATTTTATTTTTAATAGTACAAATCTAGTATTTTGAAAGGTCAAAGGTTAGTCTAAATTTATTAAAAATATCATTCTCAATACTATTATTTTGACGGAGTTGGGTCGGAAATTTTTTTTATGTTTCTTTAATCTAGAAAAAATTTAAAAGATACATGATGACCAACATTAACTTTTTAATTTTTAAGGATTAAATAAGTATTCTTGAATGGTCGGAGTTTGGTCGGAGTTCAGTCAGATTATTAAAAAAATAGCATTTTCGGAAAAAATTTTGTGATGGAGTTGGGTCTGATCTTCTTATTAGGTTGTTTTTACCTTAAAAAAAGACTATAAATATATAAAATTTTGATTTACGCCATTTTTTTATTTCTATTAGTACAAATCTTGTATTTTGAAAGGTTGGAGGTTAGTCTAAATTTATTAAAAATATAATTTTCAATAGTATTTTTTTGATGGAGTTGAGTCAGAATAATTTTTTATGTTTCTTTTACCTAAAAAGAATTTAAAAAGATATATGATTATGGCTAATATTAACTATTTAATTTTTAAGGATAAGTATTCTTAGAAGGTTGGAGCCAGGTCGAAGTTCAGTCATATTATTAAAAAATAGTATTTTTTGGTAAATTTTTGTGACGGAGTCGGATCTTCTTATTAGGTTATTTTTACCTAAAAAAAATTACAAATATATTAAATTTTGATTTACGCAATTTTTTTTATATTTTTATTAGTACAAATTTAGTATTTTGAAAGGTCATGGTTAGTCTAAATTTATTAAAAATATCATTCTCAATAGTATTTTTTTGACGGAGTTGGGTCGGAATAATTTTTTTATGTTTCTTTACCTAGAAATTTTTTAAAAAGATACATGATTATGACTAATATTAACTATTTAATTTTTTATGACTAATATTAAATATTTAATTTTTAAGGATTAAATAGGTATTCTTAGAAGGTCGGATTTCAGTCAGATTATTAAAAAAATAGCATTTTCGGTAAATTCTTTGTGACAGAGTTGGGTCGGATCATCTTATTAGGTTATTTTTACCTAAAAAATCACTACAAATATATAAAAATTTAATTTACGTAGTTTTTTTATATTTCTATTAGTACAAATCTAGTATTTTGAAAGGTCAAAGGTTAGTCTAAATTTATTAAAAATATCATTCTCAATAGTTTTTTTTATTGACGGAGTTAGGTAGGAATAATTTTTATGTTTTTTTAACCTAGAAAAAATTTAAAAGATACATAATTATGACTAACATTAACTTTCTAATTTTTATGAATTAAATAAGTATTCTTGAAAAGTCGGAGTCTGGTCGGAGTTCACCAAATTATTACAAAATAGCATTTTCATTTAATTCCTTGTGACGGAGTTGGGTCGGATCTTCTCATTAGGTTGTTTTTACCTGAAAAAGATTACGAATATATAAAATTTTGATTTACGCATTTTTTTTATTTCTATTAGTACAAATCTAGTATTTTAAAAGGTGAGATTAGTCTAAATTTATTAAAAATATTATTGTCAATAGTATTTTTTTCGACAGAGACTGGAAGGAATAATTTTCTATGTTTCTTTAACCAACAATTTTTTTAAAAGTTACATGATTATGACTAACAATAACTTTTTAATTTTTAAGGATTGAATAAGTATTCTTGAATGATCGGAGTTTGGTCGGATTTCAGGTCGGATTTCGGTCGGATTATTAAAAAAATAACATTTTCAGTAAAATTTCTGTGACGGAGTTGGGTCGAATATTCTTATTAGGTTGTTTTTACCTATAAAAAAGACTATGAATCTATAAAATTTTGATTTACGCATTTTTTAAATTTTTATAATTATACTTAATATTTTTAGCTACTAAATAATTACTCCATCTGTCCCTAAACACTTTGCACACTTTCCTTTTCGATCCTTCCCATAACAATTTGCACACTCTTTAAATGGAAATAACTATTTTAATTTTATCCACATAATATTCACATATTTACACAAAATGTTATTACTTTTACACTTAATCCAACCAATCTCATTATTTTAATAATATAATTTTACACACCACCCTCAACACCCTATTTTTTTACACAATTTTCTTATAAAACGTGTAAAAAGAGGTGTGAAGATTGTTTCGGGACGGAGGGAGTATTAACTACTTAATAGATCTTTTATACTAATTATGTTAAAAATTTAAAAAAATCATTTATAAATATTTTTAAATATAATATATAATCTATAATATTTTATTAAAATATCTAATTTAAAATTAATATATAATTCATATTATATATAGTTTGCAGAAAGGAGTAACCGAAACAAGAACATAAACCGAATCAACCCTTGTAACTTCTATTTATTGAGATATTATAGAAGATAGTTGAGAAGATATATAGGAGATAAAATTTTAAATGCTATTATGTTGCATTAACTTATATTTGTGAGATATTTTTGGAGTATTTATTGGTCGTGTATTAAAAAGATTTGGAGAGAAAAACTTTGATTGAAGAAATAAATAAGTAAATAAATATTTTATTTACAATACATAATAATTTATCTGAAAATGCTATTTTTTAATAATTCGACCGGGCTATGTCTAGCCCCGTCCTTTCAAAAAGAGGCAAACTCATGTGAAACATTTCACGGTGTGAAACATACCATATTAAAAATTTACGGATTCTTAATCGGGTCGGGTTGGATTTGATCTTTTTTTTTTAATTTTCGTAACTGTAATTCCAGATTTTTTCGCTCCCGGGTATGTTACAATTTGAGCAAATGCATGTTACTAATAGGCAAAATGTGTGTTACAATCAGATTAAATGTTGTTTTCTTACATATATTCATTTATTTTTGTAAAAACAATATTTTTCATACAATCTAATAAAAAAATATGTGTTACTATAAAAAAATATATTATTTTTTCATAAATATTTATTTTTTTCATAAATATTTATGAAAAATGTTGGTCCCGAAATGAGTCTAAATCAGTGTATGGGGGGGGGGGGGCGGGAATAAGCTGATAACAATTTTTCCCTTTTCAGGAAATACTTCTTAAGATTCAGTCAGCTATAAACTAAGGATGTTCACTGAGACTTAGTCCTTAAGACTGTAAGACTCAGGAACCAGATACGCTGAATCCTGATATGTGCTCAGAGTGAGCTCAATAAAGATAACCCACCTACTGACTGCTGAAAAACTGGTCAGTTGGATAGCTATCTAAACATGCTTTTAAGTGCGGAAGTGTAAGCCCTAAATTATACTCGTTTTAAGTGTTTTTGAAAGTTCTTTAGCTTTGTTACAGAAAGAGTGGTTAAGGGACTGTGCTCAGTATTCAGGTTCAGGAAGATTAGTTCTTTCTAAGGTTCAAATGAATGTTGAATGATTTCCTGATCTAATGAATATGGCAGTAAATAAATGCAAGGCAATTAAACCAGCACACAGGAATTTTTACGTGGTTCAAAGACTCAAGCTCCTACATCCACAGCCTAATTTAACAGGAGCAATCCACTCTCAGGATTGGTTCTTATTTTTATACATGCCAAGGTGCACGAGCAGTCTCCTTCCTCTCTAAGAAATTCAACCACTGGTGGTTTTACAAGTCTCATTCCTTCCCACTTCACCAACTCACAACTTAGAGTGGTTTAACTTTCATTTTTTCAACTAAGGTGTGATAACCCTTACAAACAAATTATT
This sequence comes from Prunella vulgaris, assembly GCA_026898435.1. NCBI lineage: Eukaryota > Viridiplantae > Streptophyta > Magnoliopsida > Lamiales > Lamiaceae > Prunella > Prunella vulgaris. Next base: position 65,101 of record JAPKLY010000924.1, read on the forward strand.
GGGATACAATTTGAGTGTTTTAATTCAGATCCCAAAACCCCTTGATGGTTTGCCTAAGTATAGTTTGTCAGGATGATAGCTTTCAGGATAGTCGGGTTAGAATAGATTTTTCTATTTACAAGTACTCAGTTCAGGTGGAACGCACTGAAGACTAAAGACTGATGTGAAACGTCCCAAAGATCCAAAGTCAGAAGGTGCTCAATCCTGTAGGTCAAAGCCTGTCCTGAAGACGTCTGAGCTTTGACCTGAAGCCGATCCTGAAGAACTTGAAGATCGTCCTAAAGCTGAAAAGAAGTCATCCTGAAGATTTTCACTGATGATGTTCCTACTGAGTACACTAAGTATGCTCAGGTTAGAACTCACTCAGTGAGGGCGAATGTAAACTGAGTAATTGGGCTGAGTGTCATTCTAACTGATGCTTGTAAGTCCTGATAGATAAGGTTAGAAACCCAATGGAGAGTTAGCATTTATGTTAACTTCTGAGGACAAAAGGAATGTCATCAACTCCGAATAAGACAAACATTTTACCTGAGTAGATAATGAGATACTCAGAGTTTTAAATGTACGAGGAAGAATAAAGTCACATCAAGAACTAGCCGTTTGAACAAACAACCAGTGAGGAGGCGACGCGTATGTATGGAGCCTACTCCGCATTTAATATTTCTCAGACTTGCACACAACAGATTAGAGAATTTCCATTCTTAGCATGTAAAGGTCAAATCAAGTATAATGTCTGCATGCACCTACCTAATATAGGTAGATTTGAAAATATCTCCTCCAACGATCTTTTTGAATATCCCTATAAATACAGATAACGTTGCACTCATTCAAGGTTACGGGAAATTTCCAAGCTATTGAAATCTCCAGATTCCAAGTACTCAAAGCATATTTCAAGCAACACTCTGCAAGTTTAATTTTCCCTAGTGTTGTAGTAGGAATCAAATCTGTATTTTTCTTAGAGTGATAATCCTTATCCTTAGCTTTGTTTTGTTAGCAAGGATTATCACAAATTTAGTTGAAAACCAGAAAAACAAACCCTAAGTTTGTGAGAAGGTTGGTGGGTAAATACTGGGACTTGTAAAATGGCCTGGGGTCGAGTTCCTAAGAGAGGAAGAAGGCTATCCGTGCACCTTAACACGTTAATAGACAAGTACCAATTCTCCGTAGGAGAATTGCTTCCTGTTAAATCAGGTTGTGGACGTAGGAGTTGGTTATCTCCGAACCACGTTAAAAATGACCATGTATGCTAATTTACTTTCTCGTTCAGGATTATAAACTGTTATCATTATAAATTGAACACTCATCATCGTTTTACAAATTCAAAAGAAATCAATTCTCCTGAGCATTAACTTGTGCACCAACCTTAACAACTATTTCTAAGCAAAACAGAAATTAGTTTTCAGGACATAAAATGAGTAGAAACTTAAGGGCTCACTTTCGTACGTAACTCTAGCTTGCTGAGATAGCTATCCAACTGACTAGCTTTTTAAGCGAACAGTAGGTGGGTTATCTCTACTGAGCTTCCGAGCGCACGTTTCTTGAGACTCAATTTCTTTGGTTCCTGACTGACTTGTCCCTGCTGTCCCTGAGACTGTCAGTTCAGTGAGTACCCTTAGGATCTTCCTGACTGAGTTTCGAAAGAGAATTTTCTAAAAATTTGGAAAATCTGACATCAGTGTATTCCCCCCATACAATGATTATACTTGTTTTGGGACTAACAAGTGGTATCAGAGAAGTGGTTCAAAAGACCACTGACTTTGAGTAACAATAGTTTCAGGAGGTGAAACTTTTGGTAGTTTACCTGAACTAGATCTTGTTTCTGAAAACTACTTTATCATGGCATCTTCTTCTGAGCATCTTGAGGGAAATCGTCCTGAGCTCTCTGTTATTAACTATGATTATTGGAAGTTCAGGGTTCTCACTCATCTCTATTCATTCATGATCAGATGTACAGGGTGATCGAGGAAGGACCTATCAAGTTCATGACCAGCCGATCAACTACCTGGCTCATTTCTGGAGGTGTTACAGTCCCTTAGCCAGGAGATGAGCATGTGGAGAGGTCCGCGCTTACATCTGACCAGATTAAGCAAATCGGACTGGATAATGTTGCCAAGAACATTATACTCCACACTGTTCCTTATGAGGATTCAGTAAGGCTGATGCATCTGAAGACTGCCAAAGAGATTTGGGACACTTTGGCAGAGATGAGTGAAGGATCTGAAAAGATCAAAGAGAACAAGAGAGATTTGGCGATCAGAAAGTTTGAGAGCTTCAGGATGCTGAAGGAAGAGTCGATTGACCAGATGCTGAAAACGCTCACCTCGCTGAGATACTCAATGTGAGGGATACTGATTAAGTACTGAGGTTGGTGAGACATCATGAGGATTTCCTAAATGCACAAAATGGGTATGAAGGAGCTCAGATTGAGGTCGAACAACTGAGAGCTCTCAGTACCTCACTCACTGACAATCGCGAAGTTGACCGATTCGAACTTGAGGAAGTACTTGCTTTTGAGTGCATTATTTTTCAGGAAGAACTAACTGCTCAGTTAGAAGCTTGCCGCATGGCTGAACATACTGCTCGTCAGACTGATCACGCGGTTGAGCTGATAGCTCGACAGAATTTGCTTCAACCATACACCACTGAAATTGAGTCCCTGAAAAAAGAAAATGAGCACCTAAACTATCAGCTGGAAAAGTTATACCAATCAACCCAAGTGGTTGAGAAGTTAACAATGATCTCCCAGTGGACTGATGGTGCTAAAGTAGGGTTGGGTTACAACCCGGAGAAATTTTAGGACCAAAACGGAGGTGCTTCAGGCAGCAAATCCGAAAGGGTGTTTGTCCCTGCCCAATCTAATGACAAAGGCAAGGGTATTGCTCATCGAAATAGTAGCTCAGGGAAGGGTGTAGAGCCCGCTGAACTCGTCAGGCAACTGACTGAGGAACCAAGGTCAGAACCTGTGGAACATGCCAAGGAACCTCATCAAGCGCAAAGAAAGAAGGACCAGAGAAAGCCTAAGGCTAAGCCCAGGAACAATCAGGTCCGGAGGAACTCTGCCCCAAGCAAACCAAATGCTCAACCTAAGAATGCTTAGGAAGGAGAAAATTCGCGAAAGTACTCAGCTCCGAGTATGTCTAAGGCTCAGCCTCAAAATACTCAAGGCCGAGGGAATTCGAGAAGGAACTCTGCCTTGACTAAACCTCAGGCCCAACCAAGGAATACTCAGGACAGAGGGAATTTAGGTCAGAGAAAATCTCAGGCCAAACCAAAGGACACTCAGGTCTAGAAGCCTTAGACGGGGCACAGGACCCATCAGGAGCATCCCAATCCTGTAAGAAGGAGAAGGACAAACCGGGTGGTTCTTGAAAGGCAACAGAATCCTGATTCCGATAAAGCTCAAACCAGACCTCATGTGCCTAGAGGTCAAGATAGAGCAACTCCTTTGCATGACACACCCAGGCCCACTACACCCAAGCCTAAGAGAAACCGGAGGCCGGCCCCCAAGAAGAAATCCAGGGCCTCCGCAATTCAGGCTGACACCCATTCACCCTCGACTTCCAAGGCACGGTGTATGTAGATATTTTAGGGAGATAGGTTTACACTTCTGATGCCATCAGAATTGTTAAGCAAATCTGGATCCTGAAAGGTACAGCTGACCAAATAGGACCCAATACATGACGGGTACCTGAAGCCTGATTCTTTTCAGGTCGCTGCGGGCTGCAAGAAGAAGGAGGATCCAAAGAAGGGAGACTGGTACCTGAACTCAGGATATTCGAGGCACATGACCGATTTCCGCAATCTTCTTCAGGTTTACATTGCTCAGGATGGCCCACAGGCTATCTTTGGTGATAACTCTAAGGGTTTCACTAGAGGGTCTAGAACTCTTGTTATCGGCTCAATCCGAGTGCTTAATGTGTCCTATGTAGAGGGTCTTAGACATAACCTGTTATCCGTTAGTCAATTTTGTGACAGAGGATATAGTGTAGAGTCTACATCGAATATATGTCTTGTGAAAGATAAATCTACACTGCAGGTTCTTATTACAGGTGTAAGGAGAGGCAACATATATTTTGCTGACTTTAAGAGCAGCTCTCTTGAGACCAGCTTACTTGCTAAGATTTCTGCTGAACTCAGTTGGCTTTGGCATAAATGCCTGAGCCACTTAAACTTCAAGATTATTAACAATATTTATCGACTTTCTCTTGTAGAAGGTCTTCCCAATGAAGTTTTTAGCAAGGACCACATGTACAGAGCATGCCAGGAACTCAAGCAAACAAAAGCTTCATTCAAAGAAAAGAATGTCTTCTCAACTGACAGAGTACTTCAGCTCCTACACATGGATCTTTTTGGTCCAATCACTGCGGTCAGCATCAATGGTAGGAAATATGCCCTTGTTGTTATTGATGATTATTCCATGTACACATGGGTTATTTTCTTGCTGAACAAGAAGGAGACTCAGGTGAAGCTTCCAGAGTTACTCAGGACACTGAGTACTGAACAGGGTCAGAGCATCGTCAGGATTAGATCAGATTGGGGAATGAAGTTTATTAACTCTTATATAACTGATTTTTGTATTGACAATGGCATTGCTCATGAGTATTCTGCAGCTAGGACTCCACAACAGAATGAAGTAGCTGAAAGAATGAATCAGACCCTGAATGAAGCTGCCAGAACCATGTTGGCAGAGCCAGGACTGCCTAAGAAGTACTGCGCTTAGGCGATAAACACTGCGTGTTACACTCAGAACTGATTTATGCTGAACAAACAACATGCTCAAACGCCTTATGAAATGTGGAACAAGAGGAAGCCTCACATCTATTATTTTCATATCTTTGGGTGTAAGTGTTTTATCCTGAATAACGGGAAAGATCAGTTGAAGGCCTTTGATAGCAAGTCTGACGAGGGTATATTCTTAGGATATTCCTCAGTTAGCAAAGCCTTCAGGGTCTACAATTTTTGGACCCTTGTTGTGGAGGAAACACGTCATGTTGTGTTTGATGAGTCTACATCAATGCATATGAAGTAGATTCCTAGTCCTGGCACTGAGGGGGTCACCAAGAGGATGACACGACTCAGCCTGAAGAAGAATCCCAAATCAAAGGTCAAACTTGTGCATGCTCCCATGGGATTAGATGATGATGATGATGATGATCATTATGGAGCTCAGGCTAACCCTCAGGATGCAGTCACCTCGGAGAATGTTGAGTCTCAGACGGAGGCACAAACTCAACCTGAGGTAAGGACTGTCGGTGATGATGCTTCTACACCTGAGACAATTACTGAGTCTAACTTTGTAGGGGGAATTTATGTCCCTGACATTGGGCAAACCTCAGGAAATGACTCAGTCTCCCCTTCTCTTGTTCGCTCTTCTTCGTTACCTGTGCTAGATACTAACATTTCAGGATCTGACGAGGGAACTTCAAGAGCCGCTCCAACTGCTGCTCTAAGCCAAAGGACATGGCTATCAGATCACTCATTAGCTGATATCAATGGAGATATCAATGTGGGAGTCAGGACAAGGTTGTTCCATGGTTAGAGTGTTATGTTTTGCTTCTTCCTATCTGATCAAGAGCCTAAGAACATAGAAGAAGTTCTTGTTGACTCCAACTGGATCTTGGCTATGTAGGATGAGCTCAATCAGTCTGAGTGGAATCAGGTTTGGGAGTTAGTGGAGAGACCTAGGCGTCAACATGCTATTGGCACCAAGTGGGTCTTCAAGAACAAGAGGGAAGAGAAGAATGTTGTAGTTAGGAACAAGGCCACACTGGTGGCTAAGGGTTACTCTCAAGCAGAAAGGATCGACTATGATGAGACCTTCGCTACGGTCGTAGGGTTGGAAGAAATTAGGTTGTTTCTGGCATATGCAACATTTAAGAAGTTTAAAGTGCATAAGATGGACGTTAAGAGTGCTTTTCTGGTGTACTGAATGAGGTGTATGTGGAGCAGCCTCCCAGATTCGAAGTTGGTGATAAGGTCTATCGCCTGAAGAAAGTGCTCTACGGACTGAAACAAGCTCCTAGAGCTTGGTAAGATACTCTCTCCCAATTCCTGATAGACCACGTGCTGTGAAAGGAACAGTGGATAGAACTCTATTTAGGATCACGGAAGGTGAGGATATTCTCCTGGTTCAGATATATGTCGATGACATCATATTTGGATCACCAAATCTGAAACTTTTGAGAAATTCTCCAAGTTGATGACTGGTAAATTCGAGATGTCCATGATGGTACAGAGGAATTTCTTCTTAGGTCTACAAGTTAGGCAGTCGGACTCTGGAATCTTTATCAATCAGTCTACGTACACGAGAGATTTGATTCAGAAGTTTGGAGTTCAGTCCAGCAAGGTCTCAAGGATTCCAATGAACACTAATGAGAAGTTGGATCCTGATAGGGAAGGGATCAGGGCAATTATAGGATCATTATTATACCTGACTGCAAGTCGACCTGATATCACTTATGCAGTTGGAGTTTGTGCGAGATACTAGTCAGATCCCAAGAGAAGTCATTTAGAGAATGCCAAGAAAATTCTAATATACCTGAAAGGTACAGTCAATTTAGGACTTTGGTATCCCTCTGATCACAACCTAGAACTGATAGGTTATTATGATGCTGATTACGGAGGCTATCGGATTGATAGAAAATCTACGACAGGCACATGTCAGTTTCTAGGGAGCAAACTGATCTCTTGGTTTTCCAAGAAACAAACAAGTGCTGCAACGTCCACTACTGAGGCTGAATATATGGCGGCAGGCAGTTGTTACTCCCAAATTCTTTGGTTGAGACAACAACTGAGAGACTACCAAGTAAAGGCTAGTGAAGTCCCAATTTATTGTGACAATAACAGTGCTATAGCCATATCTCAGAACCCAGTCTTACACACAAGGTGTAAGCACGTGGACATCAGGCATCACTTTATAAGAGATCATGTAGAAAAGAAAGATATCAGGATGGAGAGGATCCCTACTGACAAACAAAGAGCTGACATCCTGACTAAGGAGTTGCCTGAAACTCGGTTTGTTGAGTTGTTAGTAAAGTTAGGACTTCTTGACCCAGGAGTAGAAGATTTAGTGTAAATCTCAGTTTGAGATTGAACAAGTGGTCAGGAAGAATGACTAACTGAGGATCGGAAGTGCAGAGAGAGGAATGGTGGCTTTCAGGGGGAACTAACATCAAGAGAAGGATCTTTAGATCAGTAAGTTATGGTTTCAGGACTCAAAACTCAGGACTTGTCATCCTGACATTTCACAAGTTGTATAAGTCAAATTACTATATTTGACTGACTGGTATGTTTGTCCTGAACTTGCTTGCATCATCTCTAGTATGTGTTAGACATCACATCACTCATGGGTTTTTAACTCAAATCCTCAGCCACACATTTATTATTCAGTTATTATTTAATGCAATAATTTGAATTTATCTTGGACATGCTCTGACATGCATTAAATGCATGGACGGGAATAGTTTTCAAGGAAAACTCAAATCATTACTTTTGAACTAATAGGACACTACTTTTCGTACATGCATTTTAGCCAACTTCAATGTTTAATCTTCACCTTTGAATTTCAAAAGTCATTTGAATCTGAATTGTTTGTTAAAACTAAATTAGGGGTATAAATAAGGAAGTTGTTCACATTGCATATTTTACGCACTCAAACTTTCTTAACCCCCATTATTCTCTGCATTCTCTCCCTTTTATAAGCTTTCCTTTCACTTCCATGGCTGCTTCATCCACCATGTCCACATAGTCTTCTTCTAAGAGGTTTCATGAGGAGATTTTCTCTCTGGAAGGGAAGGTTACTTGCGAGTGGATCACCGACTTCTCACTCCGATTGCAGATTCCGTGATGAAGACAGTGTTTTATGCCTTCCGGAAATCCAAAATTCTAGATTTTGTCACCATTAGACCAGCAAAGATCTGCCCCCATCTTGTTGCTGCGTTCAACGTCAACATGATTGAAGGTGAAGATGGTGAGTGGGAATCAAGGATTCCACTTAGTAGGACAAAGAAGGATAAGGCAGGGAAGAAGGTGATTGAGTACACCTACGAGACTCTGAAGGTCAGGGAACTGATCAGAAGAGTGTACAACCTCCCACACTCTACTCCAGAGAAGAAGCTTGAGGATCCGACTTTCTACAAGCTGGGCGAGGAGCAAGATTACTTGAATGCCTTCCTCATTATTCCAACTGAGTTTGAGTCCAAACTGAACAAGAAGCTGTTGTAGCCTACCCACAAGCTTTTATACGAAGTGGCCGTGCTAAGTGTGATTGGTTGCATTGATGGCAACGAATAAATCTCTTAGCCCAAAATCTAGATCATAGCAGCGATCACAAATTTTGCTGAACTGGACTGGGACGAGTTCCTTCTCCAAAAGCTGGTCACTGAGAGCAAGAAAGTTGAAAGGAAGGGAGACATAATCTTCTTTGCCAAAAATCCTCACTTTGGCACAAGGCTCTCAGTGATGCTCTAGACTCTGAACCTGTGCGACATCAACTCTGCTGAGATGACTGATCTTCCTCAGAAACTGATCCTTTTCAAAACTGAGGCGGAAGTGAAGAAGAAGATCAATCCACCGGAGGTTAAGAAGAATGGAAAAGCAACTGCTTTTGAACCGCAACCTTAGGAAAAGAAGGTTGAGAAGAAAAAGAAGAAAGTGGAGAAGGCTCTACCTCAGAAGAAGACGTTGCTGAGGGACGAGTTGGAGGAGGAGTCTGGTGAGCAAGCTGGTCAGGAGGTGTCCATTGCTGAGCCAGTTGCCGAACTTGCTCCAACTTATAAACCAGCTCATGTTCAAGATCAGACTGAAGGTGCTAAGGAGCAGGAGGTGGCTCAAGCGGAGGAGCAACAAGCTGAGGAAGTACATGATAACCCAGATGATCATGTACCTCTTCGCCTCAATCTGCCAAGACTAGACCCAGAAGACCGGACTCACCAAATACTCGATCTGGACATTGAGGAAGATGAGGAGCAAGTTGAGAGGGAAGAGGATGAGGAAGAAGTGGTCGCAACGGAGGATACCACTTCGGAAGGAGGTAAAGCTACAACTGATATTGCTGAACCACCTTTTCAGTATGATCAAGATATGGTGGACGCTCAAGTGATGGACGTAGTTGAGTCGGTGAAGACTCTGGTGGTGGCTAATGCTCAGAAGGAGCAGAGTAGTGGTGAAGAGAATGCTCAGGAGGAGGAGCTAGAAGGTGAGGAGAATGATGCTCAGCAGGAGCAAGGTGGGGTTGAAGAGGATGAGGTTGACTCGGAGGATGAGATTGTTCTGTTTATGTCAGACCTGACTCCGTTTGAACTGGATGCACACTCTCAAGCATTCAGATTCATTTTGAGGCATCTTCCTGAAATAACTGGGAGATACGTGGAGGATGTTGTCCAGCTCCAGACCATGGTCCTCGTCAGGAAAGCAATGTTTCCAGAGTTGGTGACTCTGTTGGAGAGAAAAGCACTTGAAACCCTTCGAGAATAGGAGCAGAAAATATGTGACCATTTTGGCATCACAAATTTTCCCCAAGTCCTCCGGACTGAGGACTTCCTCAAGGTGGTCTGCCAACATGGACCTCAGATTGCTCCCCCTTAGGATTTGGTTCCTGCTGCTGCTGAAGGTGCGACCTCGGGTGGAGGTACACCGGCTGATGACACACTACCCAGAGCCGGGACTGCCGAGGCTTCACGAAAGGCTCCAACTGATCAGTCCACGAATGCCAAGCGGAAGAAGAAGAAGATGAAAACCATCACTAATGGCATCTAACTGATGGCCCAGAAGATCCTGAAGAAGATTGAGCGCCAGAGACCAAGGCATCAGAAGCTGAAGGTTGGCTTTGTCAGTTCGAGAAAGGATGATGAAGAAAGATTCCAAAGGACTGACACCCAACACTTGATTGAGCTCACTACCATTTCAGCTCAGGTTAAAGAGATGATCACTTCAGCATTGAGTGGTTAGGATGAGCATTTCAAGGCTATGATTGCTGACAGGTTGGTGGGGCACGAGGCTCGGATTAAGAAGCTAGCTTTGGATGTTGCAAAGGCTGAGGATCAGAAACTAATGGCCAAGTTTAAGGAGGGCCAGAAGTGTTCTGAGGAAGTATGGAAGCAACATTTCACGAGCCTGCAAACGAAGTTGTTGGTCCCAAATAAGCAAAGACAGGTGTATGGGGGGAATACACCTGTAAGTACAATTTTTTAAAGATCAGTTAATCAGTGGACTTTCTTAGAAATACAGGCTACTTAAGAAAATATCAGTGGACTTGAAGGTCGCCTGACAAGTAGCCTGAGTATTTGATCAAATTGAGTTGTGCAGCAGATTATTAATGAAAACACTTGAAGTTATCAACTCACACAAAAGCACAAGAGACACAGAGATTTTTAGTGGTTCAGAGTTCAACTCTCCAACATCCACTTTTCCTGATTTAACAGGAGAATTTCTTAACAACAGTTATTCCTTGTTTTAGAGTGCCAAGGTGCACTGATCAAGAATAACTCCTCTTGATCTCTAGAATTTTCACTGAGTCCTAGTCCTCTCAGATTTCAGACTGAGGCACTCCTCAGCTTACTTTCTTACTACTCACAACCTTGAACCTTACTCGGTTTAAGGATATGAGTCTTTCCAACTAAGGTTGAGATAACCCTATACAATGAAGAGCAGTATCTAGATAGGGTTATCTCAGTAGGCTTCTCAGATATTACAATATAAGCCTAAATACAAGATTGAATTCTAAGCAATGTAAGCACTTGGGAAACTAGAGTGATTTTCGAGTGCTTGAGTGTATGAGTTTTTCAGTTTTTCAGTTGAGCTTGGTAGTTCCCCGTATTGGCTACTTCTTCAACTCTTGTATTTATAGACTTAAATTTGAAATACTATCCGTTGGAGAGATAGCTTCAAATTTAAGCTATTTTGGTATACCAACGTTCTTCAATATTTTCCTCAGATTTTGGATGGTCAAATCGGTGAAAATATAGCATTCCAACGTTCCATAGATCTTCTTCAGATTTTGGGTGGTCAACTTCTCAAGCATTTAATGGTTGATAGCCATGCTTAGAGTTAATGCAGCCGCCTTTGAGAACTATGCCATCCTAGGTAGTTGGTTGCTTCTGAACTTGGTACTGACAGATCAGTTTCTGTGTCAGATCCGTACATAGGTGGCAGCTTCTCATTGGCCTGTCTTAATTGTTCCTCAGTCCAGTCTAACGGTTGCATTGAAGTCCTCTGTCTTTTCATTAGGTGACTTGGAACATTCTCTTTGCTGCATTAAACACTTCATTTATGTGTTGGTTGCTTCCTTATTAAATGATGAAGGCATTTAATACATCAGGTTACTTCTCTTCAGGGGAGTCCTCTCAGGCCATTTGTACTTAGTCTTCTGAAGTGCATTCTTCAGTTAGTGGGTGTACATACTAATCCTTCATCAGACTAGTCTAGAATACAATAGGCTAGTTTTAAATTCATCAGACCAGTTTTTACATAAGTAGCCTGTTACATTTAAACTTATTTTCTAAGTTTTTATCATAGCCTCCTAACACTTTGGGCTATTATTTCTATGTCTTAGAGACACATCAATACAACAGGGGAGTCTTTGGGATTTATCAAAATATTTTACAAGTCATTTCCCAACAATTTCCCCCTTTTTGTTAAAAACAAAGACTTATCCTGACTAGCCTATATCAGAGGACTTTTACTTAGCAAATTTTGAAATTTTCAGAAGTTTCCCCTGAATATGTACCTACAGGTTAGTTAAGCAATTTATAGCAAAGTGCATAGGCCTAGCAGATAATGAGATATTATCTTGGGCTAAAAAAGATAGGTATTTCATTGACTAAGAATTGATTACAGTTTACAAGATTTTTACTGCAACCAAAGTATCCTGCCCAAAAAAAAAAATAAAGATAGCATTTTCTCCTCCTTCCTTCAATGGACTTAGTCTTACAGGCTCCCAAATGTCGGCTCCAGCCCATACTGGGCAAACACTCTCTTTTTCAGCTCCATCTTTCTTTCCATCATCTCCTTGCTGTGACCCCTCAATCCCAGTTGATCACAGATCACCAGCCACTCATTCAGGATATCCTGCATCCTTACTTCTCCACTGGCATCCATCGGTGGCATGAAAAAGATAGGACCTGGGGCTTTGAATGGATCACCTCCACTGTGCTCCTCCCAAGAGTTCAGAATCCTTTGATATAAGGCAGGTGATTAGGGTCATAATTGCATGTTTTTGCATTCATTTCTTTATACTTTTGATGCTTTTATGTTCATATTTGACCCTAATATGGTATAAATTGTGCTATTAACCCTTTTTGGCTAGAAAGTTATGATTGTAGGCAAAAATGAGTAAAATAAGGAAGGAATGAGTAAGATCGAGAAAAGTCCTAATTTTGGAGTTGAGCAAAATAAAAAAATTTATAGTCCATATCAAAGAGCTTGAAGAGAGGGTCACAACGAAAGAAGAATCGAGTTGATCGGAGTTTTAGAGCTCAAGATATGACAAAAACGAGGAAGTCATGCATCGACTGACGCTAAGTGTCTCTCTTGACAGGACCCCCTTCATCGAACGGTAGCCAGATCACGACCGGATCCCTAGAACGGTAGGCATCGTGCGACTAAGCTCGCAACCACCTTTGCTCGACAGGCGGTCAACTTGCTGCGATAATAACGATCGTGTACACTTGTACGTAGACACCTTTTGACTAAACAAGTTTTTAGCATCGTTGCCGGGGAGACGGCTAGTTTGTTTGGTTGTTTGATTTTTGTTCTCTGTTTTCAATTTTGTCCTATTCCGTGTGAGAGCTTTGATACTTGTTTCTTTCTAGGTGTATGCACACAAGAAGTCAAGGGGGAGATCTTCTACCTTTTGAATCGGATATTGAGAATAGCCTACGAAGAAGGAGAGAAGCTCGATTGAATCAAAACAACATGGAGAATAATTTGAATGAAGCTCGAGATGAGATGAGAGAAGAAGAACCATTGAGAGGACAAGTGCATCAAGGAGAGGAGAATCTAGCTCAAAGGGAGGTTCCACTCCAACCACAACCTATACCACACCAATACCCACCATATCCACCGCCAAATCAAATGTACTACCCACCTCAATATCCTAACTACCCAAATTATCAAATGAACCAACCATACTACCCACCACTACCACATAATTACCCATACTATCCATATCCACCACCACCTCAACACCAAAGACCAAAAATCATAAACCCACCTCAAAACAATGAACCATTGCTGCGAATCTATTTTGAGCCGAGAGTTAATGAGCAATATGATGGAATAGAAAGACCTCCGATTGATGCTGAAAAGTTTGAGCTTAATACGAATCTTTTGAAGTTGTTAATGGAGTCTCCTTTCGAAGGATCGAGTGATCGAAAAGACCCAAATGCCCACCTTAATAAGTTCATGGAGATATGCGATATGATCAAGTACAAAGGAATGTCGGATAGTGAGAAGAAACTCCATTTTTTCAATTTTACATTGACTGGAAGAGCTAAATCATGGATTCGATCTATGAATCCTAAAGATGCTACATGGGAGGAGTTGAGCTCCCAATTTCTGAAGAAATTTTACCCTCCATCAAAGATGTTAAAGGCAAGGGAAGAGATAAAGAATTTCCGACAAAAGGCGAGAGAAACCATATCTAGTGCATGGGAGAGGTACCAAACCTTGTTGTTGAGTTGTCCTCAACACAATTTGAAGGTTGAAGATATACTATTGACTTTTACCATTGGATTGCATGAAGGAGACAAGAATTACTTAAATTCTTTTGCTGGAGGTTCGGTTTGGACAAAGACCGTCCGTCAAGTCAACGAGATCATTGAAAACATCACTGCAAATGATGCTTTCCAAAGAGAAGCTAATAGTGGAACGGGTGATCGAGTTGCTCTTCTAGAGGAAAAAATGATAAATGTGATAAATTTGGTCTATGGAGGCCAAAACTAAAACCAAGCTCCAGCTCCTATGCAAGTGAGTGTTGTCGAAAGTCTTCCTCCTCCTACTATCTCTACTCAAGAAGAAGTGAATTATATGGGTCGTCCTCAATACAACAATTCTTTTCCAAATAATCAAAGGTCATATGTTGCTCCACCTTTTAGACAACAAGGAAGTCAATTTCCGAATCAAGAAAATCCTCCTTACAACCCTAATAGAAGGCATGAAAATTTTTCATACTCCAATCCTACGGGGGCAATCTAATTGCCACCCGGGATTGATCCGTGGTCAAAGCCGCCTAACAATGAGGGTAAGGGGAGTGTGGAAGACACCTTGGCGTTGATTTTGAAGAATATGGAAGATATGAGAGTGGAATTTAGAAAGATGAACAGTGAAACGAATAAAATTTTTGATGACTTGTGTGCTTCACAAGGGAATCAAATCAAGATCTTAGAATTTCAAATGGGGCAAATTGCTTCATCTTTAAGCCCACAAGTGAATAAAAAGTAAGTTCCCTTCCACAACCGAAATTAACCCTCGTGAGCATTGTAATTCAATTTCGTGTGTGGAGATTGCTAAGGAGGTGATAGGGAATAGTCCTTTGAAATTATTTAATGACGAGATAGTGGAGGAAGCATTTTGTAGTGAGAATGTGAAATTGGTGAAGGGTAGTGAAAAAGGCTTGGGTAGATGAGAGAGTTAGGGTAAAAGAAGAAAAGGAAAAGAAGAATCAGGTGGAAGTTGATGAATGGGGGGTTCCAAAGACGGTAGTACCTGTTCCATATCCTTAAAGGTTCGCCAAGAAGAAGCTATATGATAAGTTCAATAAATTTTTGGATGTCTTCAAAAAGCTATACATAAATATTCCTTTTTATGAAGCCTTGGAGCAAATGCCAAGTTATTCCAAGTTCATGAAGGATTTATTATCCAAAAGGAGAAGAGTGGAAGAACCGGAAATGGTCAAGCTGACTAAGGAAAGTAGTGATGCTTTGGCAAGAAAACTTCCTCAAAAAGAGAAGGATCCGAGATGTTTCACAATTGTCTGTGACATGGGAAATGAAGTAGTACGAAATGCTCTATGTGATTTAGGAGCAAGCATCAATTTAATTCCACTCTCGATTTTCAAAAGTCTAGACCAAGGCCACTTGAAGGGAAGATCCACAACACTCCAATTGGCGGATGGGTCAACTACCATTCCTAACGGCTTCATAGAGGATGTACTTGTGAGGATTAAAGATTTTACATTTCCAGCGGACTTTTATGTCATTAGTATGGAAGAAAATAAAGACATTCCTCTCATTCTAGGAAGGCCTTTCTTGGCTACCGCCCGAGCGGTCATTGATGTCTATAATGGAGAGTTAACTTTGAAGCTTGGTGGGGATGAACTTCACTTTTCTATCCAAGATGCTATGAAGCATCCAAGGAAGAATTCCTCTTGTAACTCAATTGATGTTGTAGAACTTTGTATCTAAGAAGCTTTTGAAAATGCTTAAATTCCTTTCTTTACTTCCAATTATGAGATTCCAAACTACAATGAAGCTAAAGACAATGATTGCCTTGATGTTGATGATGTAGGTAATGAAGAAGAAGGACCCATGAATACTCAAATAAAAGAAAGGCTCTTGGAAATCCAAGAGGAGGAGAGTGCAACAAGGGAAGTAGGAGAAGCAAGCAAGGACAAGGAAGAGGAGGCGAGGATTGCATTGAAGTCATTGCCCGATCACCTCAAATACGTTTATCTTGATGAAAATGAAAGAAACCCGGTAATTGTATCCTCTTCTCTTCAAGGAGATGAACTTGAGAAATTGCTTATTATACTTAGGAAACATAAGTCGGCTATAGGTTGGACGGTGGATGATCTTAAGGGTGTAAATCCTTCTTTATGCATACATAGAATACGCTTAGAAGAATATGCTAAGCCATTAGTTCAACCACAAAGACGTGTGAATCCTATAATACAAGAAGTCATTAAGAAAGAAGTTTTAAAATTGCTTGGAGCGAATATGATCTTCCCTATTAGTGATAGCCCTTGGGTGTCACCCTTGCATGTAGTGTCTAAGAAGGGTGGAATGACTATCATAAAAACTGAAAATAATGAAGTGATTGCTACAAGGGTTGCCACGAGTTGGCGTGTTTGTGTTGATCATAGGGAACTGAACAAGGCTACTTGTAAGGATCACTTTCCCTTGCCCTTTATGGACCAAATGTTAGATAGATTTTGTGGTTATCGATACTATTGCTTCCTCGATGGTTATTCCGGATACAATCAAATCATGATTGCGCCGGAAGACCAAGAGAAAACTACTTTCACATGCACCTACGAAACATATGCTTGGAGACGCATGCCCTTTGGGCTATGCAATGCTCCAGCTACACCAATTTGGAAACTTCCAATAACTTCTCCTAATCTAGAGAGAGAATATGATGATGTATGTGAATCTAAAATTCTAAGTGTCCCCCTTGGAAATTTGAGATGAAAGTATATATAGTACCCTTGGATTATTGACTAAGATGCCCTTCAGTAAAATGTGCAAAAATACGAAAATAGCCTTGAAATTTTGGAATTCCGAAACTGGTGTCGACCGTGAACTGGAAGGCTGCCGATCGTGATCGGCAGCGAGTTCGCGCGCTTTGTCCAACTGCCGAACCACAACTGAACTACTGTCGATCACGATCGTGCGCACCGTTGTCTACCGATCCAGAACAAATCCACGCGATCCGTGTTGATGTGCTGCCGATCCAAGGCGACGTCCTGCCGATCCCACTCCTTAGCTCGGGTCATGCTCGACTCTCCTCGTTTTCATCATATCTTGAGTTCTAGGACTCCGATTGACTCGATTCTTCTTTCGTTGTGACCCTCTCTTCAAGCTCTTCGACAGGGAATATTAGTTTCTTCACTTGACCAAACTCCAGATTTCTGGACTTTTCTTGATCTTGCTCGTTTCTTCCCCATTTTGCTCGTTTTTATCTATAAACACAACTTTCTAGCCAAAAAGGGTTAATAACACAATATATACCATATTAGGGTCAAATATGAACATAAGCACACCAAAAGCATATAGAAATGAATACAAAAACATGCAATTATGACCCTAATCACACCCCCAAACTAGATTATTGCTCGTCCTCAAGCAACGAAGCGATAAGATAGGGGAATAATTGTATGTATTAAGTGTTAAGCACAAGATCAATGCCATAGAATCATCACTCAATATCTAGCAATCTAATACAATATCATCCAAATAACTATCGAAATCAAATCAATAAACATATTGTCAAGTCAATGAATCATAATCCTCTTAAGATAAGTGTTTCGCTCAACCCTCAAGTGTTTATGCTTTCTTGTACCTCACACAACATGCAAATATTACCATAAGCTTGGCTCAAGTCTCAAATTATCCACCACTTGAAATGACAAATCAATCACACATCATTGAGGACTTTTTAAAGGTTGTAGTGTTGGCTCTTTGGTAAGGAAGGATCATATGGATAATAGTGACTAAGTATGATTAGTAAAGCATAGAAGGAATTATCATGTAGATCATCTCTTTATACAAATGGCAATCTCATCTTCATGCTTTTTTTCAAAATCAGACTTCAAAACATCAATCTTCCATTTGCAAAATTTTGAACATGCTCACAACACTTTGGTCAAACTTGACCAATTTTACATGAAAAGTTAACCTTTTTCTTTAAAGCTCTTTTAGCACTTGCCTTTGCACATTTTTGCATCAATCCTTGCATATTTGAATATCTTCCCACCTTGGCCACCCATTTCTTCATCATATCACCAATCTTCCTTCCTTCTTTTCACTCTACCAATCATAAGGACAAGAGAGTTCCAAAAAGGAAGGAAAATGGCTTAAAGTGTGGTTAGCCAAAAGAAAGGTCAATAGGCACAAAATGGTTAGCAATGGATATTAATATCAAGGTAGGCTCATAGGGCAAAGTAGCTCAATATAAAACCAAAAGATGGCCTCAAATCATATCATGTGAAATCAATGTCTAATGTAGCCTCAAACAAGACTCAAGCCAAATTCTAGAGTATAATACACATGTGTGGAACTCAAATCAAAGAAAATCATCCATTCAAGATTGAAACGGGAATAATTGGCTCAAAACTCACGGGTATAGGGTGATCATGACTCATATCATATCAAAAATGCCCATATCATCAAAATCTCAACTATCATGAAATCAAAAGTATAAAAAATCAACAAGAATTAAGCCATAATTCCACTACACTAATCAAGACTTTCAACTCATTCACACAATGATAAACATATCTTATGCATTCACTACTAAAAAATAAGCAACAAAAAGCAAAAAATACAAGCAAAAAAAGAGCTCATCAACACACTAAGCATCCAAGCCTATGAATATTTCCACAAATAATAGCATTGTCATGAGAATGACAAAACAATCACACCCCCCAAACTTCTTAGGATCATAAGTCTAAAAAGTTTGGCAAAAGAGTGGAGACATGAATCATGCAATACACAATAAGGCACAATACACAATCAATCATCAAAAATCCAAAGCAAAATATCAAACATCATCAATACGCAATATCACCCCCCAAAACTTGGCTATGCCAAGTACTTCCAAAGAAATAGGACACAATACCTCATTCTTTGGAGCATTACTATATTGGGGCATCTCTTGAGCAATAAATACCTACACAATCAAAAACACCAATTAATCTCTAATCAAACAATAAAATCTAATAACAACAAGAAGGATGGGTTGCCTCCCATCTAGCGCTTAGATTTAACGTCCCCTAGCCGGATGACTCTTAAGCTCAAATCATAGTGGCTCAACATCACATAGCCTCAAATAGTTTGTCACCTCCTTTTGCATGGAATTATGGTAAAGCTTTAAACGGTGCCCATTAGCATAAAAGAGTTCTCCTTTGTCATTCATTAGCTCATACCACCCACTAGCGAAAAAATTCGATATGGTGAAAGGTCCACTCCATTTTGATTTCAATTTCCCGGGAAAAAGCTTAAGTCGTTAATTGAACAAGAGTACTTGATCAAGCACTTTAAAGGATTTCTCCTTTATTTTGGCATCATGCCATCTCTTTGTTCTCTCCTTGAAAATCTTAGCATTTTCATACACCTCATCTCTAAACTCATCTAACTCAAGTAGTTGTATAAGCCTTTTCTCCCCACACAATTTCTCATCAAAGTTCAACTTCTTCGTTGCCCAATAAGCTTTGTGCTCAAGCTCAACGGACAAATGACAAGGTTTCCCATATACGAGTTGATAGGGAGAAAGATTCAATGGAGTTTTAAAAGCCGTACGATATGCCCTTATTGCATAATCCAACTTGAGTGCCCAATCTTTCCTATTAGAGCTCACGGTCTTCTCTAAGATAAGCTTGATTTGGCGGTTTGACACTTCTGCCAATCCATTAGTTTGGGGGTGATAAGCCGTTGAAATTTTATGCTTCACATCATACTTTACAAGTAAATTCCCCAACGCCCTATTCACAAAGTGAGTACCCCCATCACTAATTAATGATCTTGGAACACCAAATCGAGCAAAAATATTCTTTCTTAAGAATTCCATCACTACTCTTGCATCATTGAATTTCGTGGGAATTGCCTCCACCCATTTTGACGCATAATCCACAGCCAATAAAATGTGTAGATAACCATGAGAAGATGGGAAAGGTCCCATAAAATCAATACCCCATACGTCAAAAACCTATACTTCTTGAAGAATATTCAAGGGCATCTCATCACGTCTTGACAACCCCCCAACTCTTTGGAATCTATCGCATCTAGAGACGAACATGTGACAATCCTTAAAGATCGAAGGCCAATAGAAACCACTTTGAAATACCTTTTGGGCAGTCTTGATGGACCCGAAATGTCCTCCACAAGGCAAAGGATGGCAATGAGTAAGTACGCTTTCAATCTCTTCATTCGGAATACATCTCCTAATCATAGAATCTGCACATCTACGATATAAATAAGGATCATCCCAAATGTAGCAATGTACCTCCTTATAAAATCGTTTCCTTGCGTTTGAATTCATTCCATGAGGTATTGCTCCACTTACTAAGAAATTAGTAAAGTCGGCATACCAAGGAGCCCCATCTTCCATCTTCCAAATTTTCTCTCCTTCAATTCTAAGAATTTGCTCATCGGGGAAGCTTTGGAGTATCTCCTCTTTTTCATCCAAGGCCTCATCTCCTCTCACCAATCTTGACAAATGGTCCGATATCACATTTTCGCTCTCCTTCTTATCTCGAATCTCCAAGTCAAACTCTTGTAAGAGCAACACCCACCTTATCAACCGAGGTTTCGAATCCTTCTTTATCATAAAAAACTTGATGGCCGAGTGATCGGTGTAAACAATGGTTTTCGTCCCTACTAAATATGGATGAAACTTCTCCACAGCGTATACAATGACCAAAAGCTCTATCTTGGTAGTGGTGTAATTCAATTGCGTCGATGAGAAGGTCTTTGAAGCATAATAGATTGCATGAAATCTTTTCTCCCTTAGTTGGCCTAACACCACCCCCATAGCATAATCACTCGAGTCACACATAAGAACAAAAGACTCTTTCCAATCTGGGGTAATCAAGATCGGTGCACTCACCAAAGCTTCCTTTAGTATCCTGAAAGATTTCAAGCAAGCATCATCAAATTTAAAAGGAACATCTTTCTCAAGCAAACGAGATAAGGGCTTAGACAATTTAGAAAAATCTTGGATAAATCTACGATAAAATCCAGCATGTCCCAAAAAAAGATCTTACTCCCTTCTCATTTATAGGCGGATGTAGCTTCTCAATAGCTACTACCTTGGCACGATCAACTTGTAGCCCATTAGACGAGATGTGATGCCCAAGAACAACACCTTCACTTACCATAAAATGACATTTCTCCCAATTGAGTACCAAATTCGCCTCTTCACATCTAATTAGCACCTTCTCAAGATTAGATAAACACATATCATAAGTATTTCCAAAAATGCTGAAATCATCCATAAACACTTCCATAATTTGCTCAATTAACCCATGGAATATCGACATCATTAACCTTTGGAATGTAGCTAGAGCATTGCACAGCCCAAAGGGCATGCGTCTCCAAGCGTATGTTCCATAGGTGCAGGTGAAAGTAGTTTTCTCTTCGTCTTCCGGTGCAATCATGATTTGATTGTAACCGAAATAACCATCGAGGAAGCAATAGTATCGATAAACACACAATCTATATAACATTTGGTCCGTAAAGGGCAATGGAAAGTGATCCTTACAAGTAGCCTTGTTCAATTCCCTATAATCAACACAAACACGCCAACCCGTGGCAACCCTTGTAGCAATCACTTCATTATTTTTAGTTTTTATTATAGTCTTTCCACACTTCATAGACACTACATGCAAGGGTGACACCCAAGGGCTGTCACTAATAGGGAAAATCATATTCGCTCCAAGCAATTTCAACACTTCTTTCTTAATAACTTCTTGTATTATGGGATTCACTCTTCTTTGTGGTTGAACTAATGGTTTAGCATTTTCTTCTAAGCGTATCCTATGCATGCATAAAGAAGGATTGAATTCCTTTAAATCTTCCACAGTCCATCCTAAAGCCGATTTATGTTTCCTAAGCATAATGAGCAATTTTTTAAGTTCATCACCTTGAAGGGAAGAGGATATGATTACCGGATTTCTTTCATTTTCGTCAAGATAAGCATATTTAAGGTGATCGGGTAATGACTTTAGTGCAATCCTCGCTTCTTCTTCCTTGTCCTTGCTTGCTATCTTCCCCTCTTTGATTTCCAAGAGTACATCTTTCTCTAGAATGTTCATGGATCCTTCCTCTTCATCACCTACATCATTAACAACAAAATAATCACTTTCTTTAACTTCATTGCAGTTAGGAATCTCATAGTTAGAAGTAAAGAAAGGAATTTCGGCATTTTCATAAGCTTCTTGTATACAAAGATCTACAACATCAATTGAGTGGCAAGAGGAATTCTCCTTCGAATGCTTCATAGCATCTTGAATAGAGAAATGAAGTTCATCTCCTCCAAGCTTCGAAGTTAACTCTCCATTATAGATATCAATGACCGCTCGGGCGGTAGCCAAGAAAGGCCTTCCTAGAATGAGAGGAATGTCTTTGTCTTCTTCCATATCAAGGACATAAAACTCCGCCGGAAAGGTGAAATCTTTAATCCTCACAAGTACATCCTCTATGAAGCCGTTAGGAATGGTAGTTGACCCATCCGCCAATTGGAGTGTTGTTGATGTTCCCTTCAAGTGGCCTTGGTCTAGACTTTTGAAGATCGAGAGTGGAATTAAATTGATGCTTGCTCCTAAATCACATAGAGCATTTCGAACTACTCCATTGCCCATGTCACACTCAATTGTGAAACATCCCGGGTCCTTTTCTTTTTGAGGGAGTTTTCTTGTCAAAGCATCACTACTTTCCTTAGTCAATTTTACCATTTCCGTACCTTCCACTCTTCTCCTTTTGGCTAAGAGATCTTTCATAAACTTTCCATAACTTGGCATTTGTTCCAAGGCCTCATAGAAAGGAATGTTTATATAAAGCTTCTTGAAAACTTCTGGGAATTTATTGAATTTGTCATGGAGTTTCTTCTTGGTAAACCTTTGAGGGTATGGAATGGGCAGTACCGTCTTTGGCACTGTAACACCCAGCATAGGCAGCAGCTTTTAGTCCTTTATTATTTTGTTTTGGGCGTGAGTTTAGAGAGTGCAAGGTTTAGTCCTTTATGTTGTTATGCCTTAGTATTTCTTAATTGGTTGCTTAGTATTAGTTGTCCCAATTAGTATTAATTGGACTCTTAAGATTAGTACTAAGTTTCGAATTATTTAGTGTAAGGATAAGAAGTATTATTGTTGAGGTTATAGTATTAGTCCTTTAAGAATAGTGTTTCCTTAAGTATTAATTCATTAAGGGCATGTTAGTAATTGAGGAATTAAATTTAGGTATTTGACTTTATGAGGATTTGACCAAGAATAGGATTAAATAATACTAGGGATAGTATTAGTAGTATTTTCAAAAATATTGGGTCTTAGAGTTATAAGAATTTTCGAAAATAAGGAGTATTAAGACAAGGATTTCTAGTATCTTTATTTATGGAAATAAGTCATATTCTTATGCAAGAGAATAGTGCATGCTTGAAGGTTAAGTATCATAAGAATAAAGAGTTAGTAAGGATCTTTTAAATAAGGAAATAAGTTGCCATGTATGGAAATGGAGATACAACAAGATAATGGGCCAATTTTCTTGCCTTTTCCTTGCAATTTCGGCCAGCACCTTTTTCAGTCCCAAATCCTACTTTTCCAACTCTATAAATATGTATTAATCAAGTCCCTAAGACCCCTAGACACCCAAGATTTTTTGGCAGCCTCTAGCACCAAATTTCGGCCAACATATGAAGCTATAGGACCAGTTTTTCCAGCAGCTTGTAGAGGTAGAAAGAGAGCAAGTCTCGACAGTTTTGAGTCAGGAAAGGAGTAGGATTCGAGCACAAGGATTAATCAAGCCAACGTACAACACTTTTTTATTTTCAAGACAAGAAAAGGTGGGGGTTTAAACGGTGAAAAGTGGTAACCATAGTTTGACTTTTAAATATTTAGTTTGATGCAATTATGTGTTTATGTGCTAATATGAATGGATGGTCAGCTCTACCATCAATCTATGAATGTACAATCAGCTATATTGTCAAATGAATGTTAAGGATGATCAGCTATATCATCAATTAATGGATACGAAAGTCGTATCATATGTTAAGAAAGAAGGGTATGTTTACATGTTATTGTGTCCTTTATATTTAGACTTCGAACTAAACTATCCCCACTGAGTGATTATTTTATAATTGCTCACCCCTTCACCGAATCATACTTTCAGATTTTCAAGAGTAAAGGTGACGAGATTGGCGATGCGGAGGAAGGTGGATGTGATGCGAATTGAAGAAGAAGTTAATGGATGAAGTTTAATTAATAAATTCCAAGTAGGCTTTTATTTAAGTTGCAAGTATTTTTAATATGTTTTCGGTACTTTATGTTTGCCACAAGACTAGACGTTTGCATGTTTTAATTCGATGAGTGCATGGACATGTAGATGATTGATTTAGGATATGCTATGGTTTGGATGAATTATGAGATTTTTATTATGGATTTATATGAGGTATTATTATTTGATTATGTGTTAATTTGCATGATTATTAGGAGTTAAGTTGATGAATTTATTTAATAATATGGCAGCTGATGGTTCGGATTTTATACGCAAGATTAAGTGTTAATTTATGTGTTTAATTGTTCTTAAGAAAATTAGTTATTGTCCTTAGTTTGCATGATCGATAAGTTAAGTTTTATAACTCCAAAAATTATGAAATTTTACCAGAATGTTTGTCATGATTTTATATGCACGTTGAACAATTTTCATGAGTGTTTACTTAGTGAAAGTCGAGGTTCCAGTTTTAGTCCTATATGTGTTTCTAGTCCTCAAAATTCTTGTTTTCAAAATACCGAATTTATGCCCAGCCTATTTTTGAAATTTTGGCAGTTTATTAGCCATAAAATGTTAAGTATTTTGGTCATAAAACCAGGAGCAAAATCATTTAAAAGTTTCAGCTCAAAATTAATCCTTTATCTTTGTTTTACGAGTTTTTCCAAGTGTTTTAAGAATGAATTTTCGTGACAAGTCTTTACAATATGTTTAATATGATTTATTTGAGTATTTAGAGGTCTTAGATGATTTGGCAAGATAATAGTATTAAAGAAAATGGATTTGGTATTAGTTAGTGGACTGTTTTTATACACAACCAGTTTTGATCAGTACACCTAGGCTGTTTTTCGTTAGTTTTAGGTACCAGCTGCTGTTCTTGAATTATTTAAGTATTATTGCATGATTTAATTGATGTCTTACACGTTGAATGATGTTAGAATAAGTTTAATTCACATGTGAATATTATTGAAGATGTTATATGTTACTTTTGTGATTCCTATGAATATGTTAAGTGAATATTATTGAAATATGTTATGAATGTTTGTCAAGGTATTCTTTATGATTTCTATGGATGTATTGAATGAGAAATTTATCCTGAAAGTTTGATTTTAGTTCAACAAGGATTTTTTTCAAAGAAAAGAATTTTATTGCTAGTAAAATGGGTGCACGCCCTAAAGAATGTTTTTATTAAATTAATTAAAAGTGAGACTTCCGCTGATTTGAAATGCTTAGAATTTTAGGGCGTGACAGGCACCCCCCATTCATCAACTTCCACTTTATTCTTCTTTTCTTTCTCTTCTCGAACTCTTTTCCACTTAGGAACATAGCTTTCCTCCTTTTCAATTTTTCCTTGCTCTCCTTTTTTCACTAACCCTTCTTCCACCTTACTTTCCTCTTCCTTCCCATCTTCCTTGCTTAATGGAATATGATATTCCATACCAACTCCCATATCTATATCATCAATTCTCTTCCTTCTATCCCCTTTTCTCCATCCTCATCACAACTAGGAACACTTGGTCCCTCATATCTTCTTCCACTTCTTAACTCAATAGCACTACATTCTTCTCTCAACTGAGCTTCGATCAAGAAAGATTTGCATTCACGGGCCCTTTGTCAACATTTTCTTGATACTTCATCCACTTGTGCTTCTAAGCTCTTTATTCTAGCTCCTTGATCTCGACAAATTACATCAAACTTCAAGTTTGTAACCTCAAAACTCCTTCGTCCTTCACTTCTTAATTCATCAAGTTGTTTGAGTATAAGCTGTAATGTTTCATGGAGATAAATGGAATTTCCTTGATTATAAGATGTAGTCGGTGTAAAGTTATGGGCAGTATGATGGTGATGGTAGGATCCTTCTCTTGGATTAGGGTAAGGTTGGTAATTGTAGGATGTAGAAGGTTGGGTATTTGGTGGATGGTAGGGAGAGTTGTGATATCTATCCATCTCAAGTTCACAAAATCCTGCAAAAATTAGCAATTATCAAAATTCCTCACACAAAAATATGGCAAAAATAAAAAACAAAGAACAAAATCATACTTAAACCAAACAAACAAGCCGTCTCCCCGGCAACGGCGCTAAAAACTTGTTTACCTATTCGGTATCTACGTGCAAGTGTACACGATCGTTATAACGTTGCGGCAAGATTGACCAAGTTTTAATATATATCGAACCCAAAGGAGACGGGGATTTGTAAGGGAAGATTAATGTTCTTAATTAGAAAACACAAAGCAAGTAAATGGGATAAGGTATCTATCGTCTACAAGTGCGTCAATCTAGTAAACTACCTATCACCTCGATTCACAAAGTGAGCAAATGTGTGAGAGATGTGTTAGTGTACTATCCTATGTTTCGTGTGGTGAAGTTTCACTTACTCATGCATGAGGTATTGTACAATCAATGGGCAGGCCACTCAAACATGCAAATGGTCTCCCTAAATGCACATAAGAGTCTCTAATTGTCTTTCTAATTCACTAAGGCAATTCTCATTATCTTAGGAATTTTAACAAACACCTAACATGCAATGGCCTAATAACAAGAAGATTTAGGAAAATAGCCCAACTCTCGTATGAGACTAAATCCTAATGGCCCATATAATCAATTAAGCATATTAAGCATTCTTGCACACCATAGAAGTAGAGAATTGATCATACAACATCTCAAGCATTTATAAGATCAACATATACACCCCACTACTCCATAGGAATCATACACCAACACACTAATTGTGCAAACAATTGGAAATTGAATTAACTACAATCATAATTGCGCAGGAATTCTAAAGAGTTTACAAAAATTCACCTATAACAATTGGAATTGAAAAGATACAAGTTTACCTCTATAAGCTAGACATTAATCCAACAATGAAAATTGAAATTCAATCGGTAGGAATGCAGCTGGAGATATACTAAGTATGCTGGAGAAGACGGATCAACGATCCACACAGTAGATCAAAAGATATCGCATAAATCGTAAGTGGAAATCTAATAACACAATTTGGAAACTTCCAATAATTTCTCCTAATCTAGAGAGAGAATATGATGATGTATGTGAATCTAAAATTCTAAGTGTCCCCCTTGGAAATCTGAGATGAAAGTATATATAGTACCCTTGGATTATTGACTAAGATGCCCTTCATTAAAACGTGCAAAAATACGAAAATAACCTTGAAATTTTGGAATTCCCTTAAGTTGTTGTGCTTTAGTATTTCTTAAGTAGTATAAAGTTTTCGAATATTATTTGAGAGTAAGACAGACTAGTATTATTGTTGAGGTTTTAGTATTAGTCCTCTATGAATAGTATTTCCTTAAGTATTAATTCATTAAGGGTATGTTAGTAATTGAGGAATTAAATTTAGGGATTTGACTTTATGAGGTTTTGACCAAGAATAGGATTAAATAACACTTGGGATAGTACTAGTATTATTTTCGAAAGTAAGGAGTCTTGGACACTAAGTAATTTTCAAAAATTTAGGAGCATTAAGACAAGGATTTCTAGTATCTTTAATTATGGAAATAAGTCATATTCTTATGCAAGAGAATAGTACATGCTTGAAGGATAAGTATCATAAGAATAAAGAGTTAGTAAGGATATTTTAAATAAGGAAATAAGTTGCCAAGTATGGAAATAGAGATACACCAAGATTATGGGTCAATTTCTTTCCTCGTTCCTCTAAAATTCGGCCAAGGCCTTATGCAGCCCCAAACCCTACTTTTCCATCCATATAAATATGTATTGATCAAGTCCCCAAACCCTTAGACACCCCAAGAAAATCGGCAGCCACCTAGCACCAAATTTCGGCCACTTTATGAAGCTATAGGACCAGTTTTTCCAGCAGCTTGTGAGGTTAGGAAGAGAGAAAGTTTTGGCAGCTTTGAGTGAAGAAAAGAATAGGATTCAAGCACAAGTATTAGTCAAGCCAACGTACAACACTTCTCTTCTTTTCAAGCAATCAAAGGTGGGGGTTTAAACGGTGAAAAGTGGTAACTCTAGTTCGATTTTTAAATACTATGTTTGATGTGTTTATGTGTTTATGTGCTAAAGAGGGATGCCTTATGTGGTGTCAAAGATGAGTGCTCTTAAGTAGTACTAAAGATAGATGCCCTTATGTGGTGTCAAAGAATGGATATCCTTATGTGGTATTGTTTGCCAAAATCGTGTATGATTTCCACGCAAGTGAACGTGGTCGTTGTTATCGCGGCAAGTTAACTAAGTTAAATATCGAACACAGGGAAACGATGCGATATCAAGCTAGTATTGAATGTTCACAAAGATGGATAGCTAGGAAAGTATGAAAACAATCTTGGATTCTATCTACTAATCAAGCAAGAATTGTAAATCCTAACTATCACCTCAAAGAAGTGAGCAAGTGTGAAGTATACATGGAAATAATCCTACTATGGTTCCTATAGAATCCTATCCATCCTAGCATGCAAAAGGTCTCTTGGTGTCTTAGTTAAGCCAACTAGTGTCTAGATCTCTCTACAACACAAGGTAAGGGCTCTATTGGATGTCTAGATCTCTCTACAACTTCCAATACTCCAATTAAGAGGTCTAGGCTAATATGCAATTCTCAATGGTCATACAAGCAATATATCAAACACTTGGAATGCATAAAGTTCTTATAGCTCAATTCTCATTTCATTGCTAAAACATATAAGCCATACAATCAAATTTAACATCCCAAGCATTCATACAAGTCATTAATAAGATAACTAATCCAACAAGATCACTAATTCATGCATAGGATTAACAAGAGACTAAATTCACAATAGTATTCAAACAACCATGCAACAAGGATATTAGCCCATGGCTAATTGGAAATGAAAATCAACAATGAATAATGTAAACATCATGAATATTAACTAATACAAGAGAATTAAAGGAAATCTTACCATAAGTGGATGAATTGAAATACAAGCTACAAACCTCCAATTTGCTAAGTCTTGATCCAAAGCTCAAAATACAAGTATGTAGGAACAAACGGATCTAAAATCCGACGGACGGATCAAAAGTTTTGGAAGAAAGAAGATTGAATCTAACTAAGAACCCACTAAGTAACTACCTAATTCTCTCTCTAAACTAAGCTAAGAACTTGGAATAATGATGATCATCCCATGGAAATCTGATCCTTGAAATATTTATAGTGCCCACAATGCTTGGTAAAAAATGCCCTTCATTAAACGCGCAAAAAGACGGAACTGCCCTTAAAAAAAATAAGAAATCAGGGCATCACTCGAGTGGACAACAGTGGTCACTCGAGTCCAGCTTGAGTGGTCACTCGAGTGATCACATCTAACTCAAACCAGAGGGTTTTCGCTCGAGTCCAAGGCAATGGTCACTCGAGTCTGGCCTTGTGGTCGCTTGAGTCCAGCTTCGGCTTGTGCGATCGATCCTCGACTTCCTCGTTTTCTTCATATCTTGAGTTCTAGAGCTCCGATTGACTCGATTCTTTTTGCGTTACGACCCTATCTTCAAGCTCTTTAACATGGGACATTAATTTCTCCATTTGGCTCAACTCGAGAATCTTGGACTTTTCTCGATCTTGCTCGTTTCTTCCTTGTTTTGCTCATTTTTCACTACAAAACACAATTTCCTTGTCAAAAAGGGTTATATGCACAAAGTATAGCATTTAAGGGTCAAATATGAACATAAGCAAATCAAAACCATATAGAAATGGATGCAAAAACATGCAATTATCACCCTAATCACACCCCCAAACTAGATTGTTGCTCGTCCTCGAGCAACGAAGCGATAAGATAGGGGAATAATTTTATGTATGAAGCATCAAGCACAAGATCAAATGCCCTAGAATCATAGCTCAATATCAAACAAGTCTAAAATACAATTTCATCAAATCAACAATCAAAATAGAATCAATGAACAAATTGTCAAATCAACAAGTCATGATCCTCACATAGAAGTGTATAACTCATCTCTCAAGTGTTTGAGGTTCTCTCAATCTTCACACAATGATACAAATACTACCATAAGCTTGGCTCAAGTCTCAAATTCTCCACCACTTGAAATGACAAATCATTCTCACATCAATGAGGACTTTCATAAGGTTGTAATGTTGGCTCTTTGGTAGGGAAGGATAGATATGGATTAGAGTGACTAAGTATGATTAGTAAAGCATAGAAGGAATCAAGTAATAGTCATTCACATCTTCATGCAATTGTGCACATTCTTCATGCTCTTCAAAATCACACTTTCAAGATCATTCTTCCCTTCTTTGCAACTTTTAGCCAAACTCACAACAAAGGTCAACTTGACCATATTCTCAACAAAAGTCAACTTTTTCTCATGCTTTGCTAGCACTTGCCTTTTTTTTCAAAAAAATTTCAATCCATGCATAAAATTCTTCATATCTTCCACTTTAGGCCACCATGTTCTTCATCATATCACCAT
The DNA here is from genome assembly GCA_026898435.1 of Prunella vulgaris. Classification (NCBI taxonomy): domain Eukaryota; kingdom Viridiplantae; phylum Streptophyta; class Magnoliopsida; order Lamiales; family Lamiaceae; genus Prunella; species Prunella vulgaris. The sequence goes on from JAPKLY010000924.1 coordinate 95,427, forward strand.
TCTTCCTTCCTTCTTTTCACTCTACTAATCATAGGGACAAGAGAGTTCCAAAAAGGAAGGAAAATGGCTTAAAGTGTGGTTAGCCAAAGGAAAGGTCTATAGGCACAAAATGGTGAACAATGGATAGTAATATCAATGGTAGGCTCATTGGGCAAAGTAGCTCAATTAATGATCAAAGAAAAAGCCTCAAATCATATCGTGTGAAATCAATGTCTAATGTAGCCTCAAACAAGACCAAAGCCAAGTTCTAGAGTATAATGCACATGTGTGGATCTCACATCAAAGAAATATCATCCGTTCAAGATTGAAACGGGCATAAATGGCTCAAAACCTCACGGGAATAGGGTGATCATGACTCATCTCATATAAAAAATGCTCATATCATCAAAATCTCAAGTATAATCAAATTCATAGCACAAAAGACAAGATAAGAATCAAGTCATAACTCCACCACATCCAACATGAACTTTCAACTCATCCACACAACCATAAACATATCTCATGCCACTCTACTCAAAGCTAGCAACAATATGGCAAAAATAACAAGCAAAAACAAAGCATCATATAAGCATAAGGTCCAAAACATCATAGGAACACTAAGAATCAACAAAAGCATAGCATTGCAATGAGATTTGCGAAACGAACACACCCCCCAAACTTTTTTGGACCATAGGTCACAAAAGTTTGGCAAAGAGTGAAGAAAAGATCATGCAATGAACAAATCAAAGCACAATACAGCAAGAGTGAACCCTTAAGCTCAAAATCGCAATCTAAAATCAAGCAAACTAACCCTAGGAATGGAAGCACATAGGGAGAGATAAGTGTAAAGACATACCTTGAGTTGGGATTAAGAATAGGAGAGTAAATTGCCACTTACACGAAAATGTCCTTCTTGGCCGAGTAGGAAGAGAATTATCCTCAACACAGCTTTCTAGAGCTCACAAATCATCCATTATCCTTGCAAATCAACAATTTGAAGATCGAACACACCCCCCCAAACTTTTTCGGATCAAGGATCCTAAAAGTTTGGAAAAGAGTGATGAAAATTGGATTTGCAATAAATCAATGACCAATAAAAGCATATACAAGCTCAACTCAACCAAGGAACACAATATATACCAAGAGGAAACACCCCCAAACTAGGATAAATCACATGCACCAACCAAGGTAAGTAAACACTACCTCATGTCAATGATCAAGAAATCCAAAACACATGCCTAAGCTTTAAATTCCTTCATTAAAACAACTAGCAAACAAAACATCTAACTACCAAGCAAACAACAAAACAAGCAACATTTTTAAGGATGTGTTGCCTCCCATCTAGCGCTTGGATTTAATATCCCCTAGCCGGACGACATTAATGTTAGCTAAATGGCCAAGGATATTTGACATTCTTTCCATCTAACATCAATTTCAAAGCAAAATGATCAAGGAAACAAGTAGGATTTCTACCCCATACCCCCAATTTCCTTATCATTGTGAACTTATAAGCACAAGCAAATTCTTCCTCATTTCTTCTCAAACCAATCCACCCCCATCTCTTTCTATAAAAAAATTTCGAAAGGATTTTCAATTCAATCTTATCATTGATCAACTCTAAAGGCAAGACAAATTCACAATGAACAACATTATCCAATATAGCACAAGTAGAAGAGTCCAAGAGTTTAGAAATGCTTATTTCAAATGTAAGCTCCTCTTCCACTTTATTTGGTTGTTCTTTTTCCAGAAAACTCATGTCCATAAGTGGACATTCATCTTCCTCTTCTTGTTCTTTCTCCAATCCTCCTTTTGAATCTTCTCCTTCCTTATCCTCCACTTCTTGTTCTTGATTCCTATCAATATTTACAAATGAAGTATCATCATCATTATCATCATAAAGATGATTAATATCATACTCAAGATAATTGTAAAAAGGATTCATAAAGCTCTTAAAATCGGAAGTATCTTGAGCATGAGCAAATTTGATCTCTTCATAATCATCTTTAGCTTCTTCATCCTCTTCACTTTCATCAATTTCTTCTTTTTCCTCCTCCTTTACACACTCTTCTCTTTCTTCTTCTTCTTTGCCATCCTTCTTTTCTTCTTCATTCCTAATCAATATAGCATGAGGAAATTTATAAGCAATATCATCATCGATAATAGAAATTTCATAATCAATGTAAGCATGAGAAGGTTCAATAGACATTTGAGCTCCAACACTTTTTACAAGAGAAAGAGATTTAATCGTCTCATGATGATTATCATCTTCATCTTCCGCATCCCCTTCATCTTGATTACTACCCCCATCTTCTTCCCTATTTGGATCTCCAAATTCGTGATTTGATGACTTTGAGACATGAAAATCTCATCAAACTTCTTGTTTGTCTCCTCAAAGTACCTTTTCCTTTCCATTTCTATTTCTTCCAATTCCTTGAGGATTTGAGCTAAAATATCTTTCACATAGCTTGAAGAAGTGTCCTCTTGATGGAAAATTATAGGAGGGTATGGAGTGTAGGAGCATGTATATTCATGATGAGAGTAGGAATCTTGATATGATATTTTGCAAAACTCATGGGCTTGTTGGGTCAATTGCCCCACTTTGAGCTCTAAGTTCTTGATTTGATCTCCTCGAGCTTGGAAAAGTCTATCAATCTTCCTATTGGTGTCCTCAAAGCACCTTGTAGCTTCAATGCTTATCTTTTCCCATTTCTTGAGAATTTGAACAAGAGCCTCATCTACATAACTAGGAGGAGTTTCTTCTTGATGGCAATGTATAGGAGAGGGTAAAGTGTATGAATGTGGATCTTCATAAGAGTAGGAATCCTGAGATGTATATGGTTTAGAAGGATAAGAAACTTCTTGTGGAGGTGGTGGAATTTGGTTTTGGTTCCATAACGTCACCATTATGTGCTTCATACACTCTTCTAACATGGTGATTTTATCAAAAGTGGTTGGGGTTTTAAATGTGTAAAGTTGATGTAGGTATGGATTAGGAGATGATATATTTTCTGGAGAATACGAGTAATGGTTGTATTCGCCCATCTTCAATTGAGTTCACTCCTACAAGAATAAGCAAGTATCAACACTCACCAAGAATAGTCAAGTAAACAAAGAAATAAAGAAAAACAAAGTAAACAACAATACATGCATAACAAAGTGATCATTTCCCGGGCAACGGTGCCAAAAACTTGTTTGCCAAAATCGTGTATGATTTCCAATCAAGTGAACGTGGTCGTTGTTGTCGCGGCAAGTTAACCAAGTAAAATATCGAACACAGGGAAATGATGCGATATCAAGCTATTATTGAATGTTCACAATGATGGATAGCTAGGAAAGCATTAAAACAATCTTGGATTCTATCTACTAATCAAGCAAGAATAGTAAATCCTAACTATCACCTCAAAGAAGTAAGCAAGTGTGAAGTATACATGGAAATAATCCTACTATGGTTCCTATAGAATCCTATCCATCCTAGCATGCAAAAGGTCTCTTGGTGTCTTAGTTAAGCCAACTAGTGTCTAGATCTCTCTACAATACAAGGTAAGGGCTCTATTGGATGTCTAGATCTCTCTACAACTTCCAATACTCCAATTAAGAGGTATATGCTAATATGCAATACTCATTGGTCATACAAGCAATATATCAAACACTTGGCATGCATAAAGTTCTT
>JAPKLY010000925.1:0-12718 GCA_026898435.1 Prunella vulgaris
AGAGTGTGCTTACTAAATTCAATGAACTAGTAAATAAAAAAGAATATATTAGATATTTTACAGTTATATTTAAAAATATAAAAAAATTAATGTGGGCGTACTTTTCAAGTAAGAGGGTCTAAATATCCCGGGCCACATAACATGGGCCTTATAAGAACATATGATGTTGTTGTTGGCTCATATCCGTATCCAGAAATATGTGATTTGTGATTAATCATCTCGATATAAATAAATCTCCTCTCCCATATAAATAAATCTCCCAACTCTTCCTAATTCCTCCCCAAATTCCTTAGCTCCATTTGGATGAGTGGATTTGAAATCCATGAATTTCACACACAAATAGTCATACTCTCTATGAATTTATAAATATTTAGATTTCATTTTATGTTTAAAATAAAGGAATTTTGAATCCTCTTCAAACCCATGACATTTGAAATATCTCCCTTCTACCCTTTTCCATCTCTCATTTTTCCTTACTTTTTCTCTTCTCTCCCATCTCTTTATAATTCCTAACTTAAAATGTATGATTTTTTACATGTAATTTTGTTTAAATCCATCCATCTAAATGGAGGCTCCACTTGGATGGGTGGATTTGAAATCCGTGGATTTCACACACAAAGAATCACCCTCTCAATGGATTTATAAATATTTAGATTTGAATTTATGTTTAAATTGAATAAATTATAAATTCTTTACAAAATCATGTCATTTTTTAAATCCCTCCCCTCTACCCCATTTTATCTCTATCTCTCATTATTTTTCCCTTCTTTCTCATCTCTTTATAATTTTTAACTTAAAATATATGATTTCTTATATGTATTTTTTTAAAATTCATTTATTTTCAAATTCATCCATCCATCCAAATGGAGACTTAAAAACCATTCAATTAAGTCATCAATTTTTGTTGCAGAATTTAATCTAAAATATGTCGCTGATTCCAATCTTCTTTGGGAACCGATGGGGCAACGTTTTTTATTCCTTTTCACTCGACATTTGGGATCCCTTCGAGGACTTTCCTTTTTCCTCTTCCATGGCCAATTTATTAGTGCTTAAATATTATGGATTTTAGCTTGGAATTTAAATATTTTAAAATGTATGTCAGGATGAATGCACATATATTAAGAAATAATTAGATTTTTACTGTACCATTAATAATATATATCTAATAAATTAAAATAACTCACCTATATCTAAATATTTTAATTAATAACATTAAGAGTAAATTAGAAAAACAAAATATACATTAAAAAAGTGTGTCAACAATCATAAGTAATTTGTAAATGAGAAAGTCTCTTCTGTACTAGGTGTACCGTGTAACTCAAGTGTATTTCAAAAAGTTATATTATTTATTACTGAAAAGTTACACAAATTATTATTGAAAAGTTACACTATTAAACATACAATTTTTTAATAATAACATGTGTGATTTTTCAGTAGTATTTTCTGCAACCTTTTAAAAATGAACTTGAGTTGCAACTTGCACGGTGCACATGGTGCATACAAGATTAAGGGATTGCAAATATATAAACAAATGAAGAACTTCAATAGGAAAACAAAATATACATTAAAAAGGCGTAAAAGCAATCATATGTAATTTGCAAATTATATAAACAAGGGAAAAACCCCAACAGAGACCAACTTTTGGCCCATAAATACATACTGCTACTCTCTAAAATAAACATCACAAACACGATCACTTTTTACTAATTTTCTATTATTAGCCAATTAATTAGCAATATAATATTTCTTAAACAAAGCCTACACTCAGCCCCTATTGCAGATCAATGTTATTGATGGGTAACTCTCATACCCTTCGGTTAAATCATCCACACATGCAATGTCAATAACCATTGTACAATTCAACCATGAAGATACGATTTCAAAAATTCAAATTCATGATTCTCATATATGGTCTGCAAGAAGAATCCCTCTCGGCCTTCTACCCCCAATTTAATTTTTGATCGATTCCAACAATTTCCCCCAATTTTAGCTGTCTATTACTCCGATTGGGATCCTGTAATCGACACGCCATATTCCGGAGTCAATCGGATCAAATTGGTGCCCGCTTGTTTCGTTTTGGTCCCCGTGGAGATGGATATGGATCTTTTACTGTCGGTCACATTCACCGGTGAAGCCCGAATAATCAACATCACCGCTGATACCAAATACTCTGATTTCTGTTCTAAAGTGGTTAGTATGTGGAGTTGTTGAATAACCTGTCGATATCTTATAGATAATCTGTGGGTAGTGTTAAAAATTGTGTTTTGTCTTATGAATCGGATTTTTCGAATTTATTTCTTGTCTGCAAAAGTTCATCAATATACCTTGTTTTGGTTGATGTTCACATAGCACCCAATACCCAGGTTTATTACGGCCAATGTGTTGACATTTGTGTGCAAATACCCCCCCTGTTTCATTCTTCACATAATACTGAATCGTCTCAGGCATCATCAAACTGTAACTCGGAATTTTCTGAAGGTTTATCTACCCATAGAAATCCTGTTACCCCTCGTTTATTTGACCACATACCAGCTGCTGATGTGTCTACTTTTAGAATGAAACAAACTAAAATCCTCTTCAGGACTGTTAAGCATAGAAACCTTGCATGCCATAACCAATAGTTTAGTGGTTTAGGAAGCTTGCCTACGTATGATATATGCCCTGCACTAGATACCAGGGCCCTATTATCAGACAGTTGGAAATATATTATGGATGGGGGGATTGGGTCTGTGTTCGGGGGGGGGGGGGGCAGCTGGTTTTAGGGCAAGCCTCATTAAGTATGCCACAATTATGGGATTTAGGTACAAGTTTCTTAAGAACAGCCCCGATTATATCCATGTTGTTTGCAGTGAAAGAGTCAATAGCGAATGTGGCTGGTACATAAAGGCCAAATGTGATAAGTTATTAACATTCTTCGAAATTTATAAAGGCCACTTTGCGCACAAATGTCTTGGCCGTTCATGTTTTCCCAATAAAAAATGCTTTGGCCCTAAGATTATTGGTCAGTTAGTTGACGATCTTATGAGGGCTAAACTCTCACTTGGAGGCGCAGAGGTGGTTGATTTGGTAAGAATGAATTATGGTATAGAAATACCCTATTATAAAGGCTGGCGTACGTCTGAGGAGGTGAGGAATAAGCTTTTTGGAACGTATCAGGAGTCGTATGACCAGCTACGTTGGTATTCAGATGCTATCATCCGTACCAATCCAGGTACATGTTAATATGCAGCCTCAATATCAAAGCACATATTTTTTTTTGTACTGCCAATATGGTATGGGGTGTTGTTATCTATTGACCTATATGTACTGTGGAATTAGTAATGCTCATTATAACTGTATACAACCTCAATATCAACTATACCTATTTGTGTGTTTACAAATATACACATAGGAAGCATGTATATATATATATATATATATATATATATATATATATATATGTAGTGCATTTTTTACAGCTCGAGTGCATGTATATGCACATCGCATATGCATTCAATTAAATAGACACACATAATTGGTTCAATGTTTAGCCTTATATGCCATGTACTGAAACATTTGTTTACTTCATGTCTTGTAGGAAGCTACGTGCAGTTGGAAACTAACACCCAAACTTCCATTTTTGAACGCATATTCATTGCTTTCAAAGCTTGTGTAGATGGGTTTAAGAGTTGTCGTCCAATGCTATTCCTAGACGGAACTTTCATGCATGGTCGTGCCAGGGGAGTGTTGCTATCAGCTACTGCAAAGGACGGTGACAACGGCTAGTTCTAATTGGATGTTGCAATTTACTTAAAACATGCACAGAATGAATTTGGTTTCTAACTTCATGTTACCTGTAGCAGGCTTGTATCTTGTTGCTTTTGCGGTTGTGTCCACAGAGAATACGAGCAACTGGTGCTGGTTTCTTAACAGGATCCGAGATGCCGTAACACATGAACAAGAGGTGATATATGTATCCGACCGGAACCTCGGTCTAATGGCTGCTATGCAAATTGTATTTGAGTGTCCTCGACATTTTTTTTTTGTCTTTTCCATCTTCTTGGAAACCTCCGGGGTCGTTTTGCAGGGGGTTTGGGCAAGATTAAGAGGTACAGGATGCTTGATCTCTTTAGAGAGTGCGCGTATGCACCATGTATCTCAACTTTTGACAAGAAGCTTCAGTTGTTTAGAGAACTTGGTGGTCGTGTTGCGGCCAAATGGCTGGCAGACCTCCCATATGACAAGTGGGCTGTTGCAAATTCTCCCGAAATCACAAGATATGGTGAAATGATATCCAACGCCGCGGAATCATTCAATATGTGGATAAAGAATGGAAGGGGCTTGCTGATCACTCGTATGCTTGACTATATAAGATCAGGTACTCATCAATGTTCATAAGCGTTTTTATGTATTTTTTAGCCTTCTACCAACTATCCTAATTTTATTTGTTTTGTGTACCACATTACCGAATTCGATTAGAAATATGTCAATGGCATTTCGAGCGAAGGGACGACAGGAGTACATGGAACTCAATCCTATGTCCCACAAAAGAAAAGTTATGGATTGAACAATCAGAGAAATCATGCGCTCTGTTGGTCCACCAAAGATCAGATTCAAAATTCGAAGTGGACTCATCGCCCTCTGTTGTCGTGGACTTGATAAGCAGAACATGTTCATGCTCTAGGTGGCAGACAACTAGATTCCCCTGCCCCCATGCAACCGGTGTTATTTTGAAGCACGACACTAGTATTCTCAACTATGTGGATAAGTTCTACCTTGCTGTTACATACCGCAAATGTTACATGACCAACATCCAACCCATCCCTGGGACTGAAAAGTTTGGTGAAGCTGGTCTTCACATGTCATCGGGCTGCAAGGTATTGGCTCTTGCTTTTAAAAGACAGCCTGGTCGGCCTAAGAAAGTCCGCGTTAAATCTTACGGAGAATTTGCAAAGATGAAATGCCGGTCTTCATGAGTTTATTTCACTGTTCTTTATGGTTCCACAATGTCGTGATGTGTCTCTTGTTGCTGTTTTGCTTCTGCACAGTGTCGTTATTCCTACTTTTGTTGGATCTCATGGTATCTTTTTTATTCTGCGTTGCCCACGTTATTGCCGGACACATTTTTGTAACTCTTGGTGTCAAGCTACTGTTGGGTTTTGTGTTGTTGGATCTAACTACTATTTCTTATTATATATCATATCTGTTGGGGTTTGTGCTGCATATATTTGCTCTGCACATATTAGTTTATTTTTCATCATATGATAGTGCTATAATATATTTTGACAATGACCATTTTAATAATAATCTCCCAGATTCATAATAGGCCATGCAGCCTTCTTTGAAATTGAAATACATTAAGGGATGACCATGCATAACATCATGCCACTGCCCTCTATATCATCCCTGCTATGATTAGCATGACAACCACAACTACAATTGTTAGTATGTTCCCTAATATTATAGTTTGTAGCTTTATTTCGCATGTTGGACCGTTACGTGCCGTTGTTGGGTTACCACTGTAATCCCGCTGCTTACGTTTCATTCCTTGGCCAGCTTCTTCGTCGTCAACATCCCACTCTACCGGAACACACCAATGAGAGAATGAATGGGTTGGACAATGGTAGTATAGCCTTCCCGGATTGTTGCTTGTCTCGCTCAAATAAATGTAAGTTGCCCGACCACAATTTCGACACGCCGCTCTCGAGTACCTTGGATAAGCATGACTTGATGTGCTTGTGCTTGATGAAGCCATTGAAGACTTTGTTGCAATGTATTGAATTACCAATGAAGGTTTTTTTCTTCTGTTACATGAATGAGCCTATACATTTATTGTTGTAATATATAAGAAATGAAGTAATGACTTTGTGCATTTATAGTGTGGTATAGGTTCTGCTTTTTCCAACGGCATGATTCTTTCGTACCTAACGGTTACATTCAAATTCTTTAATGCCAACGATATTATTTATTACTGCATTACATTCCTTTTTTTTTTCCTTTTGTTGACTAGTTATTTAATGTATATGTCATCCCCCATTTCAATTAATGTTGCCTTCCTTAATGCATTTAATAAATTTCTACAATGGTCGACGACCGTTTTCTTTAAGGCTTCATATATTATCATGCTAATCAATGAAATCATTTTGTCATTTATCATTCTCAGGGATTAACATTTATGTATACATGTTTTGTTTTACTAATTAACCTACAGTCTGCCACCTTTTCTTATATTGTCATTAAATTTTTTGTCTACTTATATAGTATAACCAATAGCATTATAGTATATTCCACTATTATAAATACACTTTTTTCTACGTAAACAACAATCCCATGAATGCATACTTTTTTTTCAGTACCCGGCAATCACATGAATGCACACTTTTTTTTGGGAAAAATGGTTCATACGTACTTGTAGTCCCAACCGTAAATTTCGTTTTTTTCCGCTAGACTTAATCTTGAATTATTATAAAGAAATTAAAATAAATGTTTTAATTTATAGACAAACTATATAATTACACTAGTATAAATACCCTCATCACACTTCAGTTTAATCCCAGCCGTGAATGTACATTTTTTTCCTAGAGTCAGATGTAAAATTATTTCCACCTGTGAATGTCACATTGTATTATAGTCAACTATTCTAAATGCATTTTTTTTTAGTAACCAACATTCACATGAATGTACTTCTTTAGAACATATCCGATGAATATAAATACACTATTATAAATATACCTTTTTTAAGTAAACGTCATTTCCTTGAATGAATACTTTTTTCCAGGACCCAACAACCCCATTAATGTACACTTTTTTTAATGATCTGACTTATAATTACTTGTAGTCCCAACCGTGAGATTCACTTTTTTTCTGTAGAATTAAGCTCGAACTATTATAAAAAAATAAAATAATTATTTTAAAGGTGGCAGACAGCCTATATAATCACATGAATTTATATTTTTTAAATACCCTCATCACACTTCATTTTAATTCCAACCGTGAATGTCATTTTTTTTGCCTTTACTATGAATCTCGAACTAGAGTAAGAAGTAAAATTACTTCCAACCTTGATTTTCACATTATAATATATTCAACTTTTAAATACACTCATCAAACTTAATTATAATTTTCACCAATCACAGGAATGTACATCTTTTTTAAATACTCTCATCAAACTTAATTTTAATTTTCATCCGTAAGTGTCGTTATTGTGCTTGGTTAATGAATTTCGAACTATTATACAGAATTAAAATACATATTTTAATATACAGATAATCTCTATAAATTTGTGTCACATACTTGGGGATTTACACTTTCTTAATTAAATTTTATTTTTATCCACAGCAAAATTGATATTTCCCATACAACTGGCACTTCCTCTGTTGAAATTGGTATGATTACCTTATATCTAGAAACCGCATTACAGCTGCCACTTTACCATATCTCTCACAAAAAGTTTTTAATTAGTTTACTATTTACAGTCTAAACATTTCATTTGAGCAAATCCCACTCTCCATACTCTCGGTCTAGTACCAAGAACATATATCTACAATCATAGGTTATAATAGGCGGCGTAGTTGTTATACAGTACAACCCATACAATGACCAATTACCAAGCAACAACTGTCCATACCTATTACACATATAGATCACTATTGCCATAGTCGGCCATGCTCTATTGACATGTTTCAATCGCTGGTCATACCAGTTGGCGTCAAATCTCAATGGGTGTATTTTGGTTACTTCATTCATCTATATATACAACCCAATAAGATCCCACTCCACATCATCACCCAAAAGAATTCACCACACACTATTCAAATACACCATACAATCGAAAATGAAACATCAGGTTCTCCCACCGTCCACTGAGGTTGGGGGAACCGTTTTCCCCCGGAGATAATGACCGAAATAATAAGTCGAATTCCGCCCAAGCCGTTGGCTACGTTCAAGCTGGTGAACAAGGCCTGGTTGTCCCTGATTGAAAGCCCATTCTTTGTTCTTGATCTTCACCAAGAGCAAATGAAGCTCCAAAAATGCGTCTGGGTTTGTTTTGCAGAGCTAATACGGCTTCTACACTCCATGCTACAAAGCTTCGGATGCAGAGGATCAAAAAAATTGACGTCTCACACTTCCGGAAGACCCTATGGAGTTTGTCCTGTCCTCTTGCGATGGCCTCGTCTTGATGTGCACTATTGAAGATGATTTCTACCTCTGCAACCCAACTTCCGGTGAGCTGTGTCCTCTCCCACATGCTCTTATACACTTCCCCCCGAAGCCACACACGCCTCTGTGTTCTATGGAGTGGGTCGTGTACCTGGGACCCATGGTTATAAGATCCTGCGGCTTGCGCTCTTTAACACACCTTCTCAACAATCCGAAGTTTGTTGCTTCTCCACTGACACTAAAGTTTGGAACACGCTTGCGCCTTTCCCCTTCAATCACCCTGTTTCAAGCCTTGGTGTCTACGTTGGTGGTCGATTAAACAGGTTAGTTTCTCAGAATTTCCTTCCTTTAACTGTTGCTACACTCTGTTGCAAGGTGGAAATCTATTCCAACATTGAAATCCCACCATCTGTTCTGGGGCTCCAAACATTTGGTGAAAACGTCTGCCTTGATGACCAGAAATTGTGCGTGTATGCAAACATATGTGTTTTATTTGAAGGTTTTCAGTTGTGGATATTGGAAGATTACAACAACCCGCTCTCCTGGATCCACCTAAACTTTTCTCCCGGTTACCAATTTTCGTATGACGAAATCATTCTGTCCATACAACCACTTCGCATTGTCAAGTCCGATGACCGTGTCATTCTTTTCCGCGTTGAACCCCGGGGGAAATTTGTTGAGTATGACATTATTTCCCAGACCTATGCCCTGGTTCCTGCTCCCAATTGGGAGGAAGAGTTGTGTACCGTGTTCCCGTTCGTGTAGTCCCTGATCTCCCCTCATGATTTGCTTGAAGCTTAGATGATTGTTATTTACACATGATCAAACCTGGAAGGACTATTATTAAGTATGTGGTGGTTAAGTCTTTTTGCATTTTGCTCTAGGTTTGACTTTTGTAAGTGCTCACTTTTTTGTGCATGGTAAATGCTTATTATATGTATCCCAACTGTTGGTGGTATGCACTATGACGCTGTACTTGAATATCCTATAAATAGAGTTTGGGGTTATATCTTATGGGTCTACATTTGTTTTGTCCTACTTTTGCTTTTTCATATCCTTACCAAAGTGGGTTACATACCCAAACTGATAAATATATCCAGCTTGTGTTGGTGAATGTGATCTTTTCATTTTATACCAACATTCTTGTTAATTTACCCACATGATTTTGCACCAACACTATGCAGTTCACATTGTGCTGATGTCTCTTGTGATTTTAACAAAATCAATGTCCTAGATACATTTTATATTCCAGCTCTTATTAAAATCTGGTTTTCCCCACAATGTATAAACTCTTTTATTTCCATTCTATTAGATACAATCCTCAACCTTTTCATTTATTATACCCCATTTTTAAATCACAACTTGCTTTCTATTCGGTTTTTCTTACAATTCACATTTTTTTTGCAAAGGCTTATATACTTGCACGAACTGTGTTTTTGCAATATCGAGAATTAATTGGGTATATATTGTGGCTACTTCATTGTAAAGAATCCAAATACCCAGCAACCAAAAAATAGCATTACTATACATGGCATGGTAAACCATGTTTCATGTTATTTGATATCAACAAACTACATAGTACATTAAACCATACAGAATATACCTATTAGTTCATTATACTATTCTGGTAAACCAATGAACCCGTACTTCTGTGTCCTTATTCATGTTGTTCAATTGACATAATAAATTGGTGCTCTACTTATGTTTGGTTTGAACTCAAAGAATCCACATGTTCACCAAGAAAACCAGTATTACTACATAGGGCACGTTTTGTTCACAGTTCCTGCATATTTGCAATATATACACTACATAGTTCATTTAACCAAGCAAAATATATATATTAGTTAATTATACTACTCAAATATCCAGTCGTCCACACTATGGTCCATTGCACTACTGCTACTATCTAAAGTCATTACCCTAATATGCTTATGCATAAATACTTTCACCATGTTGAGTCCAAAATATCATCACCCAACTTCCATCACCGTATTCACATCGCCCAAAATAACTTACATATCAACAAAAACCTATTTTATCAATTCATAGCCCCCTTACACCATACATACAAACAACCTCATTTCCCATTGTAGTCAACCGTAATTGGGTCCGTGAACCACTCAACAAGCTTTGCTTGGTATTCCCCGGAATCCTTCGCTGTAAATGATTTCTTCGACACATTTGCATTCTTGAACTCATTCTCCATCAGGTAACAGACCACTACACCACAATCGACTGTACCTTCACCTTGCTGTGGACACGGCCCAGCAATCGCTTGAATCTCCTTCGAATGCAGCAATGGGTGCTCACTGTTTTTGATGTGGCTAACTTCCCTTAGTGTTCTTAGTACATATTCAACCTAGACACAGAACAATTTGTTATATAATGATATAGAGGCACTATAACATATTGAATGAGCGCAAAACATTTGATAAACGTACTACATAGCTTGCTCTGTCCTGGTGTATGTCTTTACCCCCAACCCTCCTTGGACGAATAGAGTTGTAGTGCTCCCATTTACATGTTTGCAGATCCATTCGTAACAATATCCAATGCCCATCCGTCAGCAATGGGAAAAACAGCACGTCCCCGCTCGCAACCTTATTGAGGCGCGCTTTCACTATCTTGTCTAGATTCCGGTTTGGTCCGGAGCTCTCCTTTTCAATCAATTCCTGCATTTATGTTTTACACTTATTATCAAGGTAGTTACACTTAGTCCAATACTTACTTACCACTGAACCATGATCATAAATAAATGAACAAATCTAAGCTTATATAGTAATGTCATACACAATTAGCCGCCGAAAAGATGACAACTCGTGCTACACTCTCTTCCTCCTTATAAAACTGGTGTAACCTCAATCCCCATGCATCAATCACCTGTAATCAAGTCAACCTTTCACACTCACATATTCATGCTTAAACTATATACTCGATTCTTTTTGCAACTTACCCTTGTAAAAGTGCTTTCATGGTGTAGGATTGCCAATACGTCCTTCATGTAGACCACACTCATTGCGGTTGATGAGCCCCAAATCACCCGAACATTTGGCCTTCATATAACACATTAAAAATACGTTCACATCTTAGTTTCACAAATTTTGAGACATATATAAGGATATAAAACTACAATGACCGGAAAACATGTGGTGCAGTAAACAAAACTTACTCATCCCCTTCTTTGTTTCCTTCCACAGCTCCTCAATCAACGCCTTTGTGGCATCCGACATCTTCCGGACTGCGGGGGATTTGGTCTCCCACCTAAGCCTCCGGTGTTCCTTGGCACCCTCGTGGGCTGCCACCAGCTCCTCTGTGTTCAATTACTGTGAGGTTTCGACTGCTTTCCGGCTCTTGTTCTGTGTTCTTGTTTTGACCGCGCGTGTGACGGTGCTGGGTGACACAACACTCTTACTCCTTTTCCTCCTTGGCTCTGGTGTTGACTGCCCGCCTTCTTCGTCCACGCACTCATACATTTTGATCATATCCGCCAGCCCCTCATTTTCGTCAGCCAACTTCTTCCTCTTTGTTTCCTCATTTTCAAGTATCTTCGTCACAGTTGGATCTGACATTTCATCCACTTTCTCTTCCAACATTTTGACCTCACTTTTTAACCTATCTATCTCAGCATCCCTCTCAGTCAATGCAGTGTTGTGCAAATGAACAATTTGTTTCATTTTTTGGTTATACTCCTCTGTCAACATCTTTATTCTAACATCCTTATCTGAAATCAATTGTCCACCAATCTCCTTCTCAAGTCCTTGTTACATACTCCAGGTCCAAACAAGATTTTTTATCATGCTATGCAAATCAACTACAGCAATACAATTGATATGCAAATCAACCTGCGAAGATAATGAACCCCTATTATCTTCATTTTCTCTATCTAAACTACACACATGATATGGAAAAACAAACCTTCGATGCTTGAATTGCAATTATTTAGCTCGCTAATAACATCCCAATATCCACCAGCATCACGACACTTTTAGTCTCTGATTTTAATAATAAACAATATTTAAACTCCAAATTTTACTAATCCATCACTTGTTTTTTGCCCCATTACGTGCCACATTGCTAATTCTGGCTCGATACATTTACTAGATTAATATTAGCCTACCAGCCAAGCATATGAAATTGTTATCACAGTGCTACATTGCTAACATATATCAAGGACCAAACCTGCATCATATGCATCTGTGCTGTCATGTACTGCAGCTTTACCTGGTTTAGTAAATAAATAGCAGTATCAGTCACAACAATGGAATACTACAAACTTATTTTAAAAGCAATCACATGAAATGCACTGCATCAGGTATGTGTTTAAAACTGGTCATAGTTGTTGACGTCTCAGAATTTAATTTATGTATAATGAAATTATTTTTTATTTGCATATACCTCTAACTGAATGCTCCTTCTGGGTGCGCCGTTTTTTTGCTGGCTCCATATCTATAACACAGTTGAGAAGAAACATTATGTGTAGAAGAGTTCTAAACTTCTAATATGTTGACAAACCTGCGTCATATTGTGATACCCGAGTTTCTCACTACTCATTGGCTAATATACTTCATGTGTTGCTTGC
>JAPKLY010000925.1:22718-48026 GCA_026898435.1 Prunella vulgaris
CACTCTTGAACTTCCTCATCCAGTTCGCCAAAGAACTCGAGACTCACATTCTCGGATGACCAAATATATATGAGATGTGATATTTTTGTTAGCTTTTGTGATGCTTATAAAATATGACGATCACAAAAACGAGCAAAAAGTATCGGCTACACATCAGATGGTCTCACACCAGACTTTCCCTTTTTATATATATGGTTTATTTAAATTAATTGTTGTCCTTCAAGTTTGATGCTGCTATATATGTACTTGGAATAAGAAGGCTGAAGTTTGTGCTCATTTACCTGTATGTAATTGTTCGTTGCTCTTTCTCTGAGTGTGTGATATTCAATATAGAAATTAAGATAAATGGTTGAAATTAAAAAATTAAATTTAGAATTTGATATTATGAATATATTTATAAGATTTATATAAGATATATTTATATATATAAAATATTAAAACATATGGTTCAGATTAAAACAGTTAAAATATAATGTCAAAATTAATTTTTTATACCAGAATTAATGAGAATGAAGGAATTATAAAATCAAGCATTTTAATTAATTTCATAATTTTGCCTCTATATATTATAAAGATATATGACAATTTGTCTAGACTCCAAGCTCGTGAAATCTGTGTTTAAAAAGCGGATCGGACCGGCCGGTCGAACCGGTCCGACCGCTACTCAGATACCCCTCTGGCCTGCTTTTGTACGTTAGATCGAGCATTTTTTAAAACGGTTGAAAAACACTCAAAAACGGTAAAAAACGGGTCGGACCGGTCACTCGGTGGACCAGTTGAAATGGCACTTCGATAATTTTTGGTTAATTTTATTTTTTTACACAGGATAATGAATTAACTAAATTAATTATATATAGTATATATCAAATATAATTTAATAGTAAAATATCTAAGTTCTTAGTAAAGTTTATCCATAAAATATAAAATTTTATAAGAAAAAAAATATAAATATTTATAATTAAATATTATGTATTTATGATGTCATATCGGTTCAACCGCTTTAAAAATGGTTAGACCCGATTGAACTCGGTCCGACAAAAAATACTAAAGTGTCCGGATTAGCTTTCACTTTTAAGACATAGCGTTAAATCCCTGAAAAATTGGTCAATCCTAATATTTATATCCTAAACGACCAATTTCAATTTCGTGTAAAACATGCACGTCCGTTACCCGGGTAGTGGGTTTCACTCTCCTTTCTCTTTTCTTTTTAATAAAATGAGTTTATTCCTCAATTTTGTGTAAAACGTGATTGGTGTGTTCAAAAACTTAGGGGACGCGTGGTATGAAAATGCTTCAATGGTAATGGGAGTGAGGATTAATATATAGTAATTATAGTAGATAATGAGAATAAATGAGGTACACAACATTGATTTTCCTCCTAAATAAGGTAATCATTACCCTCAATTGATTACCCTCATCTCACCCTATAATCATCCTCCCCAATCAATCCCTCATACCACAATCAACAACTTTCTTTTTTGTCAATTTATTCCAAAATTGGAGCATAACACTAATGATGTAACCACCATGAACATAAACTCTCATTCAACATATGTAAGGGTAAAGAAGGAAAATAAAATTGCATTCTCATTACCATTGAAGAATTTGAAACAAGCGCCCCCTTACTTGATTATTTTTCTTTCATGTAATTGTTGTTATATATATATATGTATATATATATATTAATTAAACTAACTTGAGTATTTTTCTTTCACGTAATTATTGTTATATATATTAATTATTGAGTATGTAAACTCACATATTATGTGGGATTATTAAAAAGTTTTAGTCTTGTATGCATCAAGTGCATTGTGCAATTCAAGTCTATTTTTAAAAAATTACACCATTTATTACTAAAAAGTCACACGTATTAGTACTGAAAAATATATTTTTAAAAGTATACTTTTCACTTTGAGTAATATATAACATGTATAACATGTCAATAGTATTTTGTGTAGACTATATGTATATTAAAAAAAAAAATTTAATTGTAGAACATAATATTTTATAATATAAATTTTATTATTATATAGATACATTAAAAGAAAATCAAGAACATGTTAAAAAATATATTATTAATATAATAAAAACATAATGTTTTATAAGATTTATTTTATTACGATTTTTTGAATTTACATATACGTGAATTAATGTTTTATATAATTTATTTTTTGAATCTAGCATATACGTGTATTGACACGTGTTTTACAACACTTACTTCCCAAGTGTAAGAAGATTGTGCAATAAAGGTAAGTGCCCGGTTAAATTATCAATCCCACGAGATTAGTGACAAGTGTATCCTTAATGCTATGTGTCGGTGCTCAATTGTAGTGTGAATTAACTTGTTCCCAACTAAACTAAATTGTGAAAATTAAAATAGCAACAATTAACTAGAACAAATAAATTAAACTAAAATTAAGAATTTTACTAAATAAGACACTAAAATAGCAAACAAGTAAACAAATCAACGAAGATAACAAATACGAGAAAAGTGTGTTCGGGTGTTCTTCATTGTGGGGTAATTAATTAATGGTTCGACAAGTTCATTTATCATTTTTGTCGGTCAAAGATAGGAGCCATCACAAAAATATACACATTAAACTGTACTGAATAAGCCTATGAATAACGCGTCAAATAAGCGTGTAGATTGCTATAGGAATTGTTTACCTTTTCTCACCCGGGTAATCACATGAGTGTAAGAAAAATTCTAGCGTGCTTTTCCACTCGTATACTAAGGTATCCACCTTTTGTCCCCTCAGTAATTATCTAAGGGTTAATTTAAGCAACTAATGTAGATTAATGCATTTTCTAATGAAAATTACCCAACTCTTGTTGCGATAATCCAATATTAACTCAAATCACAAAATCGAACTCACACCCATATGAAATAAATATGTCTATTCAACTCTCATTGCAACAAACATTTTACCTATATGAATTAAAAGAATCCAACAAGTAATTGATCAAATAAACCCCATTAAACTAATCATTCAACCTCCAATTAAAATAAATTCACAAAATCAATCCACTAACCAATTACTCACATAGTTCCAAACACCAAAACCCAAAAAATCTAGCCTACAATCATAATAATCATAAACTGAAATAAACCCACAGTAATATAAAAGCAATAAGCCATAGATATTAAAAATTTTAACCAACAAAAGTAAATTTAAGGATATAAATCTCTTAAATAGGAGTTCAAACAAGCTCAATTTTTAACATTACACTACAAGAAAAAATGGATACGACAACCGTGGAAACCCGTTGTCTTTCTATAAAAAAGACCGTTGTAGAAGCTCCTGTTGTAGTAGATATCACGTTTAGACATCGATCAATTGACCGTTGTCTTTTCTTAGTTACTACAACGGTTTTAACTGTTGTCTATAGATATAAAATATGTTGTTATAGCATGTGCATATCCTTATTTGTGACTATAGACAACGGTTATAAGTCGTTGTCTTTTCTTTGTTACTACAACGGTTATTAACTGATGTCTATAGATATAAAATATGTTATTATAGCATGTGCATATCCTTATTTGTGACTATAGACAACGGTCATGAGCCGTTGCCTTTTCTTAGTTACTACAACGTTGTTTAACCGTTGTCTATAAATATAAAATATGTTGTTGTTGCATGTAATATCCTTATTTGTGATCATAGACAACGGTCATGAGCCATTGTCTTTTCTTAGTTACTACAACGTTGTTGAACCGTTGTCTATAGATATAAAGTATGTTGTTATAGCATGTACACATCCTTATTTGTGTCTATAGACAACGGTATTGAGCCGTTGTCTTTTCTTAGTTACTACAACATTGTTTAACTGTTGTCTATAGATATAAAATATGTTGTTGTATGCACATTTGCAACTATAGACAACATCTTAGAACTGTTGACTATTACATTTTTTTACAACAGTTATTTGTCGTTGCCTATTGTACACCTATTTTTCTTCTATTGTCTATATACAAAAATACTATTATATATATATATATATATATATATATATATATCAATCATTTGATTTTCCTAAATATCATGAATAGAAAATAAAGATAAATTAAATCTCAATTAAATAACAAGCAAAATAATCTATAAAAGTTAAATTACGATAAGCATTACATAATCCAAATAAATAAAAGTTCACTGAAGCCTCACAACACTATGCCACCGGTATTCAATTTGTTTACAAAAGTTTCGATTACAACCCACAATCGTTTATAGCAAAAAATTCTCACACGAACATTTGTGCATCTTTCTTCTTACACCTATATTCATGCGTCATCTTCATGCTCTACATTCAACATAAATAATATTTTAATAATATACAAATGAACAAGTGGCATACATATATTGATACTCAAAGAAGTTTTGTAATAAATATGCACCATAATTATTAATTAAAGGTAAATCACAACGATCAATATACCTTAAGCTATTCATACGTAGTTCGCAGAATACATTCAGCCCACTCATTCCGCATTTGGTCGATTTGTTCTTTGGAGTAAGCTTTAGTATTTTTAAACTGCAAAATAAAAACGAATTATGCATCTTATATATATATAATTAATATAAGAATTTAAAAAAATAAAAGGTTTTACCAATGACTGCAACGAACTTGTCGTCACTTGTCCACTAAATTGCAAAATTTGTTTCATGAAACAATGAACATAGAAACCACATTGGTAACCATCGGGCTGTCTAGGAACCTATACGGAAATAAAAAAATAATTAATTAATTATCCTTTAGAAAATTTAATTACTAATTTTTTTATGTACCTTGAGTGTTCTCCATATTACGGATATCTTGCAAGCCTTGTTCAAGCCCACATCAGTCAATCTTAAAGCCCTTCGCGTATTAAAAACAATTGCTAGCAATTCATTTCTTTTACATACCTTGATTATTTTCTATATTGAACCCCTTCTTTTGAATTTTCTTGTCATCGTTTGTGCATTGAACATTGTTAAGGTCCTTCAATAGTAGAATAGAGTTAATAGATATTATCAATATAACTATAAATTAAATAAGAGAACACGTGCATCATGTCAACAACTTCTTTCCATGCACCATCTAAATTCAATTACACTCTTATTACAATTTCAATTACCCCTAAATTTCAAATTTAGGAGTGCATAAACATTTGAAATTCTTATGCACCTTTTTACAGCTTGAACAAAGATATAAATTCATCAAAGATCACTTGGCTTTGAAATTCAAGAATTGAAGTTAGTCAGTCTACTTCATAATCAAGTGATCAAGTATGTATTGCTCTTACTCATGTTAATTAAAAAAGTTATAACAATCTTAAAATAATAAAACATAACAAGTGATTAGCAATCTCATATAATAAAAAAATTGGAACTTTTCTCTAATAAATAAGCAATAATTGAGGCATACACTAACAACAACATTTATTAGATAATATTTGAGACTATTAAAAGTGCTAAACACTAATATAATTATTTCATTACATAGTTAATATATAGAAGAGCAAAAGGCTAACTACACGATTGACAACATTTCCACAAACAAGAGCAACATAAGCATTCTGTCCTAAAATCACACATCGAAAGAAATTAAATGATTATCAAGTTATTCATACAAAATGTAGAAGTTAGCTCAACACAGAATAATTACACAAATATAAAAGGACTAACTTGGAAATTTATATAATTATAAAAAATAGCATTTGAAAAAGGAAGAACCCACATAAAAAAGTGCAAAGGAGGCAGGGGAATGCATACCTCTGTAGCAGTTGACATTTTCTTCTCACTAATCTTATCATATTTCTACTTTTTGGTTCCAATTTTGATTCCCTATCAAGGAAGACTGATATAGAAAAAACACATAACAAATATAATGTTAAAAACTTATAATTGTTGGATTTAACAGCAGAATTAGGGCAATATACCTTATATCACTAGAAACCAACAGATTTTAGATTTACATACTAAAAAGAATTCGCACTGTAAGAATTCAATAATATAATCTACATGAATTTCGTCAAGCTTTAACAAAAAAGAGTTCATCCAAATTCAAATAAAAGCTCTAATTGCATTCCTAAATTGACAATCTTAAATCTTAAATTTCTAAATTACTTACAATATTGCCTTTTGCCGCCGGTGTTGCCTCACATCACCGCCGTTGAACTCACGCCATCGGTTACTTGGTGTTGCCCTCGCATTACCACCAGTTGACTCGTGCCGCCACCTTTGTTGACATCGCGTCAAGAATGCTGATCTCGCACCGCAACTGCTGTTGCCCTCACGTCACTGTCGCAAAATTCACGTCGTCGCGAACAGTGTTGCCCTCTCGCGGTTGAAGACTAGCGGCGCTAGGGTTTCCGCGAAGAAAAGTATATACCTATTTGTTCTTGATTTTCAAAAAGTTAAAATAAAAGAGTTCTTCTTTTATAATAACTAAATAAAAAAGTAAACTTAGAAATTCAATATTGAGAAGGTACGCGTATCCTATGAATTTAGCTATTTTAATTTAGAAAAAAAAAACCAACATAAACGTCCAAAACTTAAAGAATGAGATCAAATTTGAAAATAAGCAAATTATATCTTTCTAGTTGAGGGTTATAATAGGTTTGACCTTTTATATATCATTCAATATTAATATCCTTGATTGAAAGAGATATTTATAAATTTGTTCAAAAAAATGACTTTAATTATTTAGTAAAATAAATAATACTTTTAATAGCACTGCTTGCGGTGGAGTTCGCTCACGCACGAGGCTGGTCACGCCTTTGGTAAGAATCAAATTCTCTCTTGGCGGTCCGGACGTTAAAACAGCAGGTACACTTGGTTCCTTGGCGAATCGCAGGACTTTGGAGTCAGGTTATGCATAAGTCCAGGGATATGTCAATCACTTACTCGCACATTTTCCAGGAAGGCAACAGGGCTGCCCATGCTCTGGCCGCTACTGACCTTTGCGGTTCATGGAATGGTTCACCACCGGACGTTCTTACTAGCATCATGTTTGAGGATATGAATAAAGTATACTATAGATCTATGTCTGGTTAATTATCTTTTCTTTTTGTGTGGTTGAGGGGCGGTTTGGCCTTGGTTTTCTAGACTTTGTATTCAGGGCCTTTGCTTATTGGGAGTGGGGTCTGATGGTTGTGCTCTTTTTATCCTACGTCCGGTTTCTCCACAAGGGTGGTTTACGACTAGGTTTTTAATGAGACCCATCAACTCCTTTTAAACTACTCCCATCCCCGGACTGTGGGGTTTCTCTCATCCCTTTCTCCTCTTGTACTTTTTTCTTTCAATTTTATATATTATACCCGATTCCTCAATTATCTTCCAAGTATGGGCTGTAATAATCAACTCAAATTCTGGGCCAAAATGTGTAACAAAATTTAATTTGAGCCCAGAAATTAATTCCATGCTTTAATTCATGAATTTATCTCAATTTTAAAAAAATATCAACACAAATAATAATTTTGCAATTAAGCTCAATCAATCAATTTAGTGTAAATAAATGCACAAAAATTAATTAAAATAATCAATTAAGCATATAATTTCGAACAATTTTTTTAATAGATTAATAATATATATCTAATAAATTAAAATAACTCACCTATCTAAATATTTTAATCAATAACATTAAGAGTAAATTAGAAAAACAAAATATACGTTAAAAAAGTGTATCAGCAATCATAAGTAATTTGCAAATATGTAAACAAATGAACAACTTTAATAGAAAAACAAAATATACATTAAAAAGGCGTAAAAGCAATCATATATGTAATTTGCAAATTATATAAACAAACCAACAACATCATTTACTATATACCTCACGTGTATTAGTGATTAAAGAAGTAACTTGTGAATCCAGCCAAAAGATTGTGACAAATATGGTGAAAAATAAAATGAAACTTGCAACTTGTAGGAAATAGTCACTATCCTAATCTTTCATCAAATTAAACAAGAGAATAATTAAGCCTTAAAATTATAATAAGATTTTTTTTAGTATCACTTAAAGTGCACACACAATCACTCTTATACTCCCCCGTCCCGAAGACATTTTCACCTTTGAAATTGCACATTTTTTTAAGAAAAGTAGAATGATGTTTAAAGTTATATTATAAAATAATGAGATTAATTAGATGAAATGTAAAAGTAATGACATTTTTTGTAAATATGTAAATATTGTAAGGATAAAGTTAAAGTAATAGTTTCCATTTATAAGATATGAAAATAATTATGGGACGGACGAAAAAAGAAAGTGTCAAAAAAATTATGGGACGGAGAAAGTATACATTTGAGTGCATAAACGAGTTTACGTTAACTTGGGTCCCACAAATTTTTGTCCAGCTTATAAATGGAGGAGCATATGGCAAAGTATAAACAAATAAACAATAGCTTAAATTTGTATTGAATTGCAGGGGATGGCGTTGCCTAACAAATTAATAGCGCAGGTAGCGTTGAAGGCAGGAGGAGACATATTCCATGAGCTGCTTGTTAGTAGGCCCCACCATTTGGCCAAAGCCACCCCTACTTCTATTCAGTCTTGCCAATTGCATCAAGGCAACCACGGGACCAACGGCGCCGTTCTCCTGTGGAACTACTCTCTTGGTAAGCATCTTCCTGATCCGTCGAAAATACGAAACGAAACTCAGCCGTGAGATTGTCTCACACAAATTCTCTCGGACAATATTATAAAATTAACTTTTAAGAAAAATAGTTTTTTTCGTCCTTTATCTTTCACTTACTACGGTTTTGATCCACTTGACTATTAAATTTTGATTTTAGTCATTTATCTTTAAAAAGCGACGAAAATCAAATTTCTGTAAAAGATAAAGGATGAAGATAGACTTTTTTATAAAGATAAAGGATGAAAATTATTTTTTTTGAAAGATAAATGACAGACATTAATTTTTTGCAGATAGGTGAAGGATAAAGGACGAAAAAAATCATTTTCCCTAACTTTTATATTTGCAGATGGAAAGGCTGAGACTGCAAAACAAATAGTTCAAGACATTGATTTGGAAAAGAAGCAAGTGGCATTCAAGACTATTGAAGGAGATTTGTGTGAGATGTACAGAAACATGCTCGTTACCTTCCACGTTGAAACCAAAATGGGATTGACTTCATCACATGGACCATGGACTATGAGCTCATCGCTCCGGAAAATCCGCATCCACTCTCAATCTTGAACTTCCTCATCCAGTTCACCAAAGAACTCGAGACTCACGTTCTCGGATGACCAACT
This sequence comes from Prunella vulgaris, assembly GCA_026898435.1. Classification (NCBI taxonomy): domain Eukaryota; kingdom Viridiplantae; phylum Streptophyta; class Magnoliopsida; order Lamiales; family Lamiaceae; genus Prunella; species Prunella vulgaris. The sequence goes on from JAPKLY010000925.1 coordinate 31,947, forward strand.
TATATATGAGACGTGATATTTTTGTTAGTTTTTGTGATGCTTATGAAAGCAAAAAGTATCTGCTACACAGCAGACGGTCTCATACCAGACTTTCCCTTTTACATATATGGTTTATTTAAATAAATTGTTGTCCTTCAAGTTTGATGCAGCTATAAACAGAAGTAATATGTACTTGGAATAAGGCTGAAGTTTGTGCTCATTTACCCGTATGTAATTGTTCATTTCTCTTTCTCTGAGTAGTTGTCAAAAAAAAAAAAAAAAAATCAAAGTATGTTTCACATTGTACTTTTAGTTTTCTTATATGCACCAACATAATATATATGATCAATGTTGAAAATAATTTAAAATTTCAAACAATTATTTTAATAGTACGTGTTTGGTTTGGGGATTAGGGTTCAGGCCACCCGTTTGGTGGACACAAAACCAATGAAAATGAAAGACACAAGAAACCCTCACAGTAGGGTTGTTGATCACCACACTACAAGCCTCTCAACTCTTACTCACGATTCTATGGATCACCATATATAGGAGAGACACAATAATTTATATATGGTGGCTACCAACTACAATTAGGATTAAAGATAAGTGGGTTTAATATTTTTTTTTTTGACAGATAAGTGGGTTTAATATTTAAATTATAAATCCGTCCACAATTTAAAAAAAATAGATTTAATCCCAAAAATAATTTTTATTAAATATATTCTCGATTTCTCTAAAAAGACCCAATGTTGATCACAAATCGATGGTAAAATAGATAAAATATATTTCTGAAGTTTGAAATTGGTGGTTTCCTGCAAGAATGTTAATGTGGCGTACATATGTGCTAATTACATTTAATTTTTTTTTTCTAGTATATTTAAAAAAAATACATGATGTGTAATAAAATTATGAAAAGAAAAAAAAAGAAAAATTTAAATATAATTAGCACACGTGAATGCCACATTAGCACCTTGAAATTGAAATTTGACAGCAATTTTTGTCCTTTAATTGGTCATTTTTTGATAATATTTATATTATATTTTTAGTTATTCAACTTATGTCAGTATGGTCTCAATACTTCAATTATGTACTTTTATATAAAATTTAGGCTATTTTGCAACCTTTTAAGTGAGATTGGAAAAATTACTGGGACCACTACAATTGAACAATGGTGATGAGACTTAAACCATATGAAGCTTTTTGTAAAGAGAATCACAACAAATAAAGTATCGAGTCAATCAGAATTCGGGAGCTCAAGATGTAGACAAAACAAATTTGGTGTACAGCAACCCGGGTATACTCGCGAAAACAAAAAAAAATCCAAAACTTCATGCCCATTCCAAGAAAGATAATTCAACAGATCTTGAAGATTATTTTCTAGATTTGAGGAAGATTAGATTTTCTAGATTTTAGAAGATTGAAAATCATATTTTTTGAGAAGATCTAAGATCCGATCCATGATGTTCCTACATCTATAAATACTCTTTAGTCTCTAGATTTTCAATGACTCCAAATAAATTTGTTTGCCCTAGAAACTTGGTAATAGGAATTTATTTTTCTAGTTCAAGGATATGCGGGAACCCAGGATGATTTTAGACTTCTTTAATTATTAACGGATGTTCTAACTCTTTCATGATTTCTTTGTTATTTGATTTATGCTCTATGTGTAACTTGATATATTTATTTGGTTTGATTATCCACATAATTATTTCTAGCTAGATTACATGATATAATTCGTAATTATTATATTTGTGTTATTATAGTAGCAAATAGGATAAGAACCTCCTAGAGATAAAGAAGTCTAGGTTATATGATTCGGATGTTCTGTTTTCAATCTCTAGTTTGCTCTATTATTTTGGTGCTTTAATACGTTTTATGGATTAAATCTTGAACACATATTTGGGGTTGTTCATTGAAATAGATTAATTATGAATTGTACTTTCTAATTAATTAAATTTAAGAAATAATTTGGTCTAGTTTGATTGTACCACTAGTCTAGAGGAAATATTCGAGTAGAGTAAAAAATACAGTGAGTTTTTAATTGAGTGGAGAATTAATATGGGAAGTTAATCACTGATTTCGATCTTAAAAATGACATTTTTCACTTTTTACTACCGATTTGAGATCAAAATTGGATCTTATCAAAGAAATTGGGACTAAATCCTCATAAGAAGTTAATTTTGAGATTAAATCTATTCTGTCAAAAAGTTATGAGATGATTTATGATTTAAACTCAATTTTTTAGTATACCTTTTTTCATCTATATGACAATTTCAAATATGAGTGGGGGCGATTGGCGATGGGTTGTGCATTTTGGGGATTTTCTATAGTGGAAGTGGTGGGTTACAGAGGCAGCGACGACCATATAGAGGTAATTAATTTTTAGTTTTGGACATTTAATTTTAGATTTTAGTTTCTAAAATCGATTATAATTTTAAATTTAGGATTTTGTGATTTGGAGCTTTTTTGGCCGGATTCAATCTGGCAACGACGAAAGATGTAATCAGGAGGACCAAGATATGCGTGCTTTTGCCTCATTTTTCTCTCATTTCTCATCGCATTATTTTTTGCATGCTAAATTTTACTTGAGACTATCATTACATGTAGATAATGAGAAGGACAAAGGGTTCAATTCAATTTCAAAAAATAATGTTTTAGTGTGTATATGAGACTATGAGAGAGAGATGTTACGCTAACTTCACAAATTACAAACGAAACTTTTGTAATATGAGATGTAACTGAACTGTTAGTTCCCCCAACTGGAATGATGATGGCCATCAAAAATTTCAGGCTTGCCTCAGTTTGGTTTGTAAATGATCAAATTGATTTGTGAATTTTCAGGCTTGTCTCATCTGTGCAGAGTTTACTTTTTATTTGTATATAGTTTGTTTTCTTACGTTGTGCAAAGATAATTTATCATATGTAAGTGTAATTTTTTGTTTGTGCAATTTAATTTAAATTCAAAATGAAATAAATTTTAACATTTAAAAAAGGATTTATTACATCTAAGGGCTAATCTACAACTCAATACACATTATAGGACACATTTTTTTAAAAGTTACAAACAAGGGTTAAATGAGTGCAAAGAGGGGCCAAAATGTCATAATTTTTGCAAATCTTTTTCTGACATATTTGCATAACAAGGTACACACCCGCAGTCCCCTATAAATTAGCTACTCTACTCCGACCACCAGCCAAAGACCCATATCAACCAAAAATTCAATGGACATAAAATCCAAATTAGGATTTCGGTTCTCCTTTTTCTAGTGGTATTGGGCGATGACTTTAATCTATGGGGCGACTACAGCTTCGAATTCGGGTGGTTTAGCGACGGTGGAGGCTGGGTCGGTTGCAGGCGGGTGAGCGTCGAAGATCCGGCGAGAACAAAGATGTAGCAGCTTCAATTTTGTTCTCCATTTCCGGCAATATGGTGGACTTTGAATTCTGGTAAGGCTTCTCGACGATGAATAGAGACGGCGAACGGTTTTCAGTTTTGGCGGTGATGAGATGCATGTGTGTGGTGCTGCGGAACAGATTCCATGAAGGTTGCGACAGTTGTGAGTTGGGCGTTTCCAGCAGTTGAACGACGGCGGAGTTGCTTCGCCATTTATTCTGGCGATCTGTTCAGAGACGGTGAGTGGGTGTGCTTGAACGTTTCCGGCATGGTTCTGTTTGTGTGTTGATGACGGAGCAGTTCCAGTGAGAACAAGCTGATTGTGTGATGAGCTGTAGGCGACGAGAATGGAATTCCGACGACCTTCGCGAACAGAGGCGGCTGTGCGGTGGTGTTGAGACTGGAGTTTCCGAACACAGAAGGAGCACAATCCGGTAAAGTACTAATTCATACTCAAAAGTACTGTAAGAATATACTAAAGTACTGATTCATACTCAAAAGTACTGTAAGAATATACTAAAGTACTGATTCATACTAAAAAATGCTGTAAGAATATACTAAAGTACTGATTCATTCTCAAAAGTACTGATACATATTCTAAAGTACTATCGCGATTCGCCAGGGATGAATTAACAGAAGTCGGAAATTAATGCCATCAATTGCCTCGCTGGAATTTTGTGATTTTCAGTATTGGATTGTTCAGCTACTGGAAATGGACGCTTCCGGTACACCGAGGCAGGCCTCCGGGTCAGGTCGCTCCTCTAAACCCCGTCAATCGTCTTGCCGGAATGTTTGACTTTCAGTGTTGCGGGGGTTGGGGGGTTTGAAAAGTGAAGCAGATGTTAGAGAGTCAATAATTTTAAATTTTTACTATATTAATTGTTATAAAACTCATTAATAAGTATATGGTCTAAAAAGTAAACATCATATCAATAGTAAAAAGCTTACATTTTGTACTATGTTCAGATCAATTAATTTATAAAGATTTGGAGCAAAAGCCTAGTTGTAAGTAAGGAAAATTCATGCCCTTAGTTGTGTTTAGTGTCTTAAGAAAGTCCCTAGTTGTAAGTGGCCTTTAAAAAATAACAACTGTGCCAATTAAACATTGTAAATTAATAAATTGTGCAAACTAATTTGGCTTGTTGTGTAATCTAATTTTTTCTGGTGTGCAAGATATTTTTTGCTTGTTTTGCAAAACATTTTCTGCTTGTTGTGCAAATAATTTTGTGCGCATGTACAAAGAATTTTATGTGTGTGTGTGCAGGTGAACATGTTTGTAAATTTGACTTTTTGGTGAACTAATTTTAAAATTGACCCTCAAAATTGAACCAATATGTAAGTTTTCCATCATTTTTACTACATCATTATACTTCCTAAGTTATATTTTATTCATCCAAAAAATACATAAATATTCATAAAAAATAATAATAAAAGTTTTAGAGTGAGCATATGATTTCAGTTTTCAGCAAATTATTTTGAGTGCTTTTCCTGTGCACTAGGTTCATGGTATGCACCCTTAATTTTTGCTATTTCCAATTCAGTTTTATTTTGCTAAAAAAACTCCACACTGCCACCGTCATTGAACTCGCACCTCAGTTCGAAGTGAAAGCCTGGAAGCGTCCAATTCCTCACAGTCGGAATTCATGGAAGGCCGCCAGAAATTGCTGGGAACCTATGTCATAGCCAGAATCGAAGAAGCCCCAAGCTCCATCTTTGTTTCTCATTCGCCGATTACAACAACTGCCCGAAGCCTTGCTCACGAAATTTGCTGCCAACAACCTCCGTTTCCAGCCACACGTCCTTGTCCAGCCTCCGCGATACGCTGCCGGAGAGCACCAAAATCTACGAATTCGCCAAAAGTTACTCTGCCACCAACAACTTCCTCAGAAAATGCCATTCCACCAACTCCTCCTCTAAATCGTGGCGGAGCAATCTCAAGGGCAAAGACGTCATTGTATTCCAGCGCAAGCTCCGTAAGTCCATGACGAAGTCGGATGTTCAACAGAAACTTTCTGTGATTAGTAAGAGCCATTTCATGAGCATAGTCATATTGTTTGGAGTTTCCATATCGGGCGAGCATATTTAGCACTCTGTTCTTGCAACTAAATTCACCATTCCCAAAAAAAATGAAGGAGGAAAAAGTGTACAAATGCTCCGAGAGTTGTCAAAAGAGAGGTAAAATGTGATTTGTTCTTCGAGAGGTAAAATGTGATTTGTTCTTGGGGTATTATGAGTTGGTCTTGAGGTATTATAAATTATTCTTGGGGTATTTACTTATATTTGTTCTTGGGGTATTGCGATTTATTCTTCGAGTATTGTTATTTGTTCTTCGGGGATTGAGAATTGTTCTTGGGGTATTTGCTTAGACTTGTTCTTGGGGTATTGTAAGTTGGTGTTGGGGTATTTACTTACACTTATTCTTCGGGTATTGTTATTTGTTCTTCGGGTATTGTTATTTGTTCTTCGGGTATTGAGAATTGTTCTTTGGGTATTTACTTAGACTTGTTTTTAGGGTATTGTAAGTTGTTCTTGGAGTATTATAAGTTTTTTTGGGGTATTGTATGTTGTTATTGGGGTATTTTTGTATAGAGTTGTTCTTGGGGTATTGTGAATTGTTCTTGGGGTGTCATAATTTGTTCTTTGGGTATCCGCTCATAATCTATATATATTAATTTCACTATTGAGAAGGAATAATCTCAAGCATTGTGGCACCTTTTTTCGTGTGTCTCACATAATGTGGTAGGATTCACACCACTTGTATCTATTGAGAAGCTCCTTTCGATATACTGGACTGGTGTGTATGCCATTTATTAATTTTACATTGGTTAGTTGGGTTCTTTTGATAGAGAGACATGAGTAGCTTCTAGAGAAGGGCTTATTCCGGATCATCTTGGTCAGCTGTTTTACTATGGAGGCAACTTCCAGTTTTGACACAGAGTTAGAGGCCATCTTACATGGACTACACTTGGTGAGATCATCGCATTAGAGGTTGTTTGTATTTTGGAGCAAAGGTTGTCCTGGTGCTTGCAGAGTTATTCACATATCAGATAGGATTATATTACTACGATGGGTGTTGCTCTTCATGTTGTCTTCACTTATCCCATAGAATTAAACAAGCAACTGCCACAACAAAGAAGACATTGTTTTATCAACACCTCAAGAACAATTATTAATACCATAAGAACAATTTAGTTATATCCTATAATGCACAGATTCTTCAAAAAAATAGGTATGCAGTATCGGATACGCGAAAGGTGCGGGTGCGGGTGAGATTCGCGTGGGATTCGCACGGGATACGCCACGTGGCGTATCCCTGAGAATTTTTGGTTAAAAAAAATTAGGATACGCGTATCGGATACGTTTTATAGAAGAATCCGATACGCGAAGGGTGCGGTGGGGTTTATTTTTCAAATAAAATAATTTTTTTCTATTTATTTTTAAAAGTAAAATTAAATATAAATAAAATCAAAATATTAAATAATATTAAAATCATAAAAAATATAAATAAAATCAAAATATTTAATAAGTTTATTAAATAATATTAATATTCATTAATAAAATTAAAATATAATTTTTAATATGTGATTTTATTGTGGAGTTGCGAACTATTTTTAAATTTTTTTTGAATTTTTTCTTATGTGTACAGAACATGAATATGAACTATTAAGTATCAATTTGAATTTGAATATTTTTTATTTAGTTTTTACTTAAATTGAAGTAGTGTTATTTATAAAATATGACTATTTTATTTGGTGATGAACAATAATTTGATTTAGGTCAATTATGTTATATGTTATTTGAATTTAATTTGAACTTTGTAATATATTATTTGAATATCATCTAACCTTAGTTAAGTAATGACTTAAATTGTAAGATTTATTTTCATTTTAGATTGATTGAATTCCTAATTAAGTCTTTTATCTTAAAGTGTTGATGATATTTGAATAATTGTTAATATATATATATTATATAATAAAATATTAATAAATATACGTATTCTTGACGAATCCCACCCTAAAATTTTTAAAAAATAGAATCCCCACACCCGTATCCTATCGCATCCGCACCCGTACTCCCGCACCTATGCAACCCTAGTTATACCCCAAGAACAACTCTTTAATACCCAATGAACAAATATTTGCAATACCCAAAGAGCAACTTGATATACCCAAAAATACACAGTGCGGTGTGTAGTGTGTGTTTCTGAAAAAATCAAATTAAATTTAAAATTGAACTAAAATTAAGGTGCATACTATGCACTAGTGTGCATGCTAGAATTTGCGAATTATTTTTGTTTAAAGATATGATTTTATTATAGAAGATTGTACTTTCAAAATTCAATGAACTAGTAAAAAAATATTTTAGACATATCAATTATATTTAAAAAAAATATGTTCAAATAATAGGGTCTAAATAACCAGGGCCATATAATATGGGCCTTATAAGAGCCCATGATATTGTTGTTGGCTCATATCCGTACCCAGAAATATATTATTTGTGATCAATAAAAATAGGAAAAAAGCAGGACAGTCATCTGGAAGATTGGAGAAGAAACACGAAAGCGTAATTGGATGAAAGCGCGAGAATCATCTCCTCTCCCATATAAATTGTTGAGTTAACAATGATTGTTTGAAATCAATTGGAATAAAGAAATTGAAGAACACCAATATTTACGTGGTTCGATCAGAAATGATCTACGTCCACGGATGAGGGCATCTCTCTCACTAACCAATGGAGGATAATACAGATTACAAGTAATTGTATGGATATCTCTCTAAGTATGTGATTTTCTATGTTGTGTTGATCTCTATACATATGTGTGTATATATATATATATGAGAACCCGAATTAATCCTTGAGTTTGTAACCACCCAAAAGTAACTGCTACAGTTGCAACCGAAAATGAATAACTGTCAGAGCCCAACGATTTTCAGTTTTGATTCTGTTAAACTGATTGCCCGTTGTCCAATTTGGAAGTTTAAACCGCTTCGTAACTGATTCTTGGTTAATTCCTGACTTGGAGTCGGTATGCTCCTTTCAGGTATGCTGATGTGATATGTCCTCAGTTGAGTCTGAGTACTCAGCTGATATCATCAGTAGACCTTCATCAGCTCATATCATCAGTAGATCTTCATCCTGACTAACCAGTCCTGACCATCATCCTGACCTGCCCAACCATCCTGACTGACCATCCTGACCAGTCATCCTGACACCTCAGCTGACTTCCTCAGCTGACTACCTCAGCTTCGGGTTGCAAACGAATCGAATCGAATCGAATATCATAGTTTTGTATTTGTATTTGAATAATAATCGAATCGAATCGAATATTTGTAAATGAATTCGAATCGAATTCGAATCATAAAATTTCGAATACGAAACATAATTCGAATACGAATACCTAATCGAACCAAAAGTATTTGATTCATTTACAACCCTCGAGTAAGAGTTTGAAATATAGGTGCATATGATATCTAGATTATTATCTAATGAGCTTACATTATTAAAATAATAGTAATTATAGTAGCCATAAATTTTTAAAGGTCTATAATAATAATAATAATAATAATAATAATAATAATAATAATAACAATAATTATACTACCTATTAAGTCTATTATCATTATAATATTTAATCGAATATTTATGAATATCGAATCGAATATCATTATTTTGTATTCGTATTTGAATAATAATCGAATCGAATATTTGTAATCAAATTCGAATCATAAAATTTCGAATACAAATATCAAAATTCAAATATGAATACCGAATCGAATCAAAATTATTTGATTCGTTTGCAACCCTACTCAGCTCAGCTGACTCCCCTGATATACCAGATGACTTAGTTGACTTTCCTGATGACCTCAGTAGACTTCCCAGATGATCTCGGCTGACCCCATCAGATGACCATCAGCAGACCTATCAGTTGACTACCTTCAACTGATAGTATAATGTTCAGTTAATCAACAGTACTTGCTCATCTGATCTTTATATCACTTTCTTTGCACCCATAACAATTCTCCACCTCAAAGTAAGTGAGATGCCTCCACCTAAACTTCACATCACAGTAGTATTAAGGCACATCCCATGACTGTACCTTAACCAGCTCCAAGCAGTAGTTGAATTTTGAACTCGGTATGACCTTAGTGAGCATATCAGCAGCATTGTCATCAGTTGAAACTTTCTGTATTGTGACTACCTTCTTTTCCACCACATCTCTCACAAAGTGAAGCCTCACATCAATATGTTTAGATCTTTCATGAAAGATCTGATGCTTGACTAAGTGAATGGCACTTTGGTTATCACATTGCACAGTAACTTCATCTTGCCTGATCCCAAACTCCCTGATAATGCCCTTCAGCAACATAGCCTCCTTTACTGCTTCTGTCACTGCAATGTACTCAGCTTCAATGGTTGATAGTGTAACCACTGACTGTAATGCAGCCCTCCCACTGATGGCTGTGCCATAAAGTGTAAACACATATCCAGTCAGAGACTTTCTTGTATGTATGCTTCCAGCATAGTCAGAATCTACAAAGCCTTGTAGAGGTTGTTTGATATTCTGAGTCCTTTCAAACAGTAATCCCAGATGTGCTGAACCTTTCAGATATCTCATTATCCACTTGAAAGCTTCCCAATGTGCCTTTCCAGGATTAGCCATAAACCTGCTAACCAAACTCACTGCATGAGCAATATCAGGTCTACTGCAAACCATGGCATACATTATGCTTCCAACTCCATTTGAATAAGGTATCTTGTTCATCTGAGACTTCTCCTGATCACTCCTGGGACATTGATCAGCTGTCAGTTTGAAATGTTGCCCAAGAGGAGTAGAGACTGATCTTGACTCATGCATATTGAATCTTCTCAAGACTTTCATTATGTAATCCTGTTGAGTCAAGAACATCCTTCCAGCTGACTTGTTCTTGATAATATCCATACCAAGAATTATGTTAGCACTTCCAAGGTCTTTCATGTCAAAGGTTGAACTGAGCTTATCCTTCAGTTTCTGAATTCTTCCAAGACTTTTGCTAGCAATTAACATATCATCCACATAAAGTAATAGATATGTAAGTACCTCAGAGCCTTGCTTTTCTAGGTACACACAGCTATCATACTTGCATCTGATGAAGCCTATTGACATCATGAAGCTATCAAACCTTTTATACCACTGCCTTGGGCTTTGCTTAAGTCCATATATACAATGACTTCTTCAGCAAACATACCTTTCCTTCATCTTCTGATAGTATAAACCCCTCAGGCTGCTGCATATAAATGGTTTCTTCAAGCTCTCCATGTAGAAATGCAGTTTTGACATCCAGCTGTTGTAACTCTAGTCCATCTTGATTCACCTTAGACAATAAGATCCTTATTGAGCAGTGCTTCACAACTGGTGAGAATACTTCATTGAAGTCTATTCCTTCCCTCTGAGTAAATCCCCTTGCAACTAATCTTGCCTTGTATCTGATCAACTCCAGTCCATCTGACCCAATTTCAGACTTTTTCTTGAATATCCATCTTGAGCTGACAACCTTCTGCCCTTTTGCTTTATTCACAAGAACCCATGTGTTGTTCTTTTCAAGTGAATTTAACTCCTCTTTCATAGTTGAAATCCACTAATCTTTATCCTTTCTTGTCACTGCATCAACATAAGTTTCAGGTTCTTGATACTCTACTTTTTCTGCTACTGATAAGGCATATGAGATCGTGTCAGCCTGCCTAAACCTGATTGGTGGATGAATGCTTCTTCTATGTCTATCTCTAGCCAGACTGTAGTTTCTCAAATCTTGACCCTCCTCATCTGAATTTTCAGTTTGATCTTCAGAGTCACTATCTGCTGATGCATCAGACTGATCTGTTTGTGGATTCCTGATATCAGAGTTGTCCTGAGCCTAATCTTCATTCAGAATCCTGGTTGTATGCTCCACCTGAACTGGTGTATGTCTGATTATGGGATTATCCTCAGCATCCTGAGGATTTCCAGATGTACCATGCCCATAACTTTCTCATTGAAAGTCACATCTCTGCTGACAATACACTTCTTGTGTCCAGCTTCAAGACACCACAATCTATAACCCTTGACACCTTTTGGATATCCTAGGAAGATGCACCTCAGAGCCCTTGGTTCCAGCTTATCCTGTCTTATGTGTGCAAAGGCTAAGCAACCAAACACCTTCAGATTATTGTAATCTGTCAACCTACCATACCAAAGCTCATCTGGGGTTTTGAAGTCAATAGCAGTTGAGGGAGTTTTGTTTATCAAATAACAAGCAGTATTAACTGTCTCTCCCCAGAATACTTTAGGTAGTTTAGCATCTGATAGCATGCATCTGACCTTCTCCAAAATAGTCCTGCTCATCCTCTCAGCAAGTCCATTTTGTTGAGGATTTGCTGGAACAGTTTTGTGCCTTGTTATGCCTCTTTCCTTGCAGAAGTTTTCAAACTCTTCTGACACATACTCAAGCCCATTGTCAGTCTTGAGATGCTTTAAGGATCTGCCTCTTTTATTCTCTTGTTAAAGAAGCCATTTCCTAAATTTTCCAAAGGCTTCACTCTTCTGCTTCAGGATGATCACCCACACCTTTCTGCTGAAATCATCAATGATAGTCATGAAGTTCTTTCCACCTCCATGAGTCTCAGTTCTTGATGGCCCCCAGATGTCAGAGTGTACATAGTCCAAAGGAGCATCAGTATGATGTTTCCCCTTTGCATAAGAGTGTTTCTTGGATTTTCCCAACACACAGTGATCACAGAAATCCAATTTGATTGTTCTTGAATCCCCAAATGCCTTCTGCTTGGAGAGTTCATTTAGTCCTCTTTCACCAATGTGCCCTAACCTCTTGTGCCACAAGATAGCATCAGAACTGCCCATAACTGCATTCACTGATCCAGTAGCTGAGTTACCAATTAAAATGTACAAGCTATTCACCTTCTTGCCTTTCATCACAATGTTATTATCCTTTGTTATCAATATGAATCTCTTCCTTGTATTGAATTCATATCCCAAAACATTGAGTGATCCAAGAGAAATAAGATTTCTCTTCAGCTCAGGTACAAACCTGACATCTTGTAGTATCCTCTCAGTACCATCATGCAGCCTCAACTTTATTGAGCCAGAGCCTCTGACCTTGCACATCTGATCATTCCCCAAGAGAACTGATCCACCATCAAATTTCTTGAGATCCCTGAATAAATTTTCATTGGGACACATATGAAATGAGCACCCAGAATCCAACACTCAATCTTCACTCAGCTTGACATCAGTAACAACCAAGACCTCAGCACTATCATATCCTTCCTGAGTAGCAATTGTGACATCAGCCTTCTGATCCTCTTCTTGCTTCTTGGATTTGTCAGGACAATTATTCTTGAGATGTCCCACCTTCTGACATGAGAAACATTTTCTCTTTTCCACAAATTTTCCAGGTTCAGGGCCTTTACCATTCCTCTTCTTCTTTCCTTGGAACTGTTTCTTCCCTTTCTTGAATTTGATATTCATCCCTTCACCTTGATTTGTGTTCATCCTTTCAGATTACCTTTGAAGCGCCTTAGTTTTCAATGCATTCTGAATATCATCAGGTGACATCTTCTCTTGCCTTCCAAATAACAGAGCATCCTTGAAATTCTCCAAGGATTTTGGTAGAGAATTCAGTAACATCAGGACTTTATCCTCATCTTCAATCTTGACTTCAAGATTCTCCAAATCATCCACTGCTTTATTGAATTCTTCAAGTTGTTCAACCAGATCCCTATCCTCAGTCATCTTGAAGGAATGAAGTCTCTGCTTCATGAACAACTTATTGGTAACCGACTTTGTTTGATACACCTGTTCCAGCATGTTCCACACATCAATGGCAGTCTTCTCCTTATACACCTCCCTCAGATGTTTATCCCCCAAGCACAAGATGATTGTGCTATGAGCCTTGTCCAGAATCTCCTGCCTCTTTGCAGGTTCTGATGAGGATGATGCAGGCCACTGATCCGCTGGTTTCAGAGCATTTGATAATCCATGGTGTTTGAGGAGAGCTTTCATCTTCACCTTCCACAAACCAAAATCATTCGCTCTTGTGAATTTCTCAAACTCCATCTTCGTAGAAGCCATAGCAGTTGATTTCACCAACAATCTTCTTTCCCATAGACGGCGCCAATTGTTGAGTTAACAATGATTGTTTGAAATCAATTGGAATAAAGAAATTGAAGAACACCAAGATTTACGTGGTTCGATCAGAAATGATCTACGTCCACGGATGATAATACAGATTACAAGTAATTGTATGGATATCTCTCTAAGTATGTGATTTTCTGTGTTGTGTTGATCTCTATACATATGTGCGTAATATATATATGAGAACCCGAATTAATCCTTGAGTTTGTAACCACCCAAAAGTAACTGCTACAGTTGCAACTGAAAATGAATAACTGTCAGAGCCCAACGATTTTCAGTTTTGATTCTGTTAAACTGATTGCCCGTTGTCCAATTTGGAAGTTTAAACCGCTTCGTAACTGATTCTTGGTTAATTCCTGACTTGGAGTCAGTATGCTCCTTTCAGGTATGCTGATATGATATGTCCTCAGCTGAGTCTGAGTACTCAGCTGATATAATCAGTAGACCTTTATCAGTAGACCTTCATCAGCTGATATCATCAGTAGATCTTCATCCTGACTAACCAGTCCTGACCATCATCCTGACCTGACCAACTATCCTGACCATCATCCTGACCGACCATCCTGACCAGTCATCCTGACACCTCAGCTGACTCCGCTGATATACCAGATGACTTAGTTGACTTTCCTGATGACCTCAGTAGACTTCCCAGATGATCTCGGCTGACCCCTTCAGATGACCATCAGCAGACCTATCAGCTGACTACCTTCAGCTGATAGTATAATGTTCAGTTAATCAGCAGTACTTGCTCATCTGATCTTTATATCACTTTCTTTGCACCCATAACATAAATAAATCTCCCAACTCCCCCTAATTTCTCACCAAATTGTCATTTCGAAATTCTTCAAAAACAATTAAACTCAGTAATCAATTTTTTGCTACTGAAATTAATCTAAAATGTCGTTGATTCCAAGCTTATTTGGGAACCGTCGGAGCAACGTTTTCGACCCCTTTTCACTCGACATTTGGGATCCCTTTGAGGGCTTTCCTTTTTCCTCTTCCATGGCCAATTTCCCCTCCTCCGCCGGAGAAACCACGGCGGTGGCTAATGCTCGCATAGACTGGAAAGAAACGCCGGAGGCCCACCTCTTCAAGGTGGATGTTCCCGGGTTGAAGAAAGAGGAGGTGAAGGTGGAGGTTGAGGATGGTTCTATTCTGCAAATTAGCGGGGAGAGGAGGAAGGAGCAGGAGGAGAAGAACGACAAGTGGCACCGCATCGAGAGGAGCAGCGGCAAGTTCCTCCGCCGCTTCAGGCTGCCGGAGAATGCTAAGTTGGGTGAGGTGAAGGCGGCGATGGAGAATGGGGTGCTGACAGTGACGGTGCCAAAGGAGGAAGTGAAGAAGGCTGAGGTGAAGGCCATTGACATATCTGGTTAACCACAACCTCAATTTGGAGAATAAAGAGCAGCGTTGTTGTATAGTGTTTGGAGTGTGGTCTTGTGCTTTTCAGATGTTGAATTATTTGTTGTTCAGATGTTAGGTCTGTAAACAATATCATGATGGATATGTCGCACTGTTAATAAAAATTGGGAGTGTACTTTTTGACGAAAGAGATTATAAGTGATATTTCAACATTCACAATTAAATTGATTACACCCACATTAATGGGACACAAATTTACAACACAAAAACTCCCTTCCATATACTGTGTTTCAATAAGGAGGCAGAGTACTCATTACTTGCTTGCAGAGCAGTGCAGCATTGATCTTCTTGAATAAGGACCAGAGGATTTTTTGTCCCACATCGAGCAAGTAGGCATAGGAAAGACGATGGGATTGCAAAATTAAAAGGGGCAGAGGTGTATGTTGCTCCATACTTACCTGGACGGGGTCAATGGGCGATCAAAAAGGTTCATGGTCTAGGTTAGCGACCTCCATTGCACTGAGGAGGGGAGCCCGCCTAAGGTCGGCCCAAGTGGTCGAGCCTACGTCATAATTTGTGGTAGAGGGTGCCTGCGTTCGCGCGGCCCCTGCCCAAACTTAGTTTATATTTGCAGTTTTTCTTGTCAAGTTTATTGGTAGTAAAATTAAGGCATTAAGCACCACAGATCATCAAATATAGCTCTGCTTCCCACATCGCCTATATGCGATCTTAGGTTAGGTAGATCTATGCCATCTTTCAATGCAGCACGTCATGTGATTTTCCACATATGTACGTGGAAAGTTTTAAATTCTTCAAAAATATGAGGTTATAAACATGCTCTTTCTTTAAAAAAGTTTTGAGTTCATCTCTTGCTTTGTTTGTTACACATGAAGGGAATCTTCCTGCTGAAGATGACGGACGAATTGCAAGAGAATTCAAATTCAGTAGTCAATTTCCTAGAGTACTCCATCAGAATATCGTCAATAATATTAATTATTTTAGCATTTTTGTTACAACTTTCCATTTTCGTCAGTCAGTCGATCGATGAAAAAAAGTCTGTTGTAGGAATTGTAGTACGGCATAAAATAATATAATTCTAGGATGAGTAAAGAATATGATTCTGTCAAGAGGAAGATGATTTTTAGCTATGAATTTCAAACTTTGAACAATAACTTCAGTG
>JAPKLY010000925.1:53100-98391 GCA_026898435.1 Prunella vulgaris
GAGCTATCTTAGTTGGAAACCAGAATACCAAACCACTCAAGGTGTGAAATCGGTTGGTTAGAAGGACTGGGACTTGTAAAACGCCCAGGGGTCAGTTCCTAAGAGAGGAAGTTGGCTACTCGTGTCCCTTGGCACGTAAAACCCAAGTACCTATCCTCAGGGTTTTGAGGATAGCTTCCTGTTAAATCAGGTCGTGGACGTAGGAGTTGGTTATCTCCGAACCACGTTAAAAAGACCCTTGTGTGCTGATTTACTATTCTATTCAGGATCATAACTGTCATCATAATAAATTGAACATTCTGCATCGTTTTTCTATTCAGGACTGAATCAATCATCCTGAATCTTAATACTGTGCACTCAGCCTTAACCACCAGTTTACTAAGCAGACTCAGAGAAAATGTTTTCAGAAACTTACAACGAGTAGAATCTAAGGGCTCACTTTCCGCACGTACTCTGGCTCACTGAGATAGTGGTCCAACTAACCCGCTTCTGAGCAGTCAGTAGGTTTGTTATCTCTACTGAGCTTCCGAGCACTTTACTCACACTCAGCTTATCTGACTCATTACTGAACTGTCCCTGCTGCCCCTGTGGACCTTCAGCATACCGAGTACTTCAGAAAATCCTGACTGAGAGTGTAAGAGCATTTTTCTGAGTCTTTCAGAAAAATCTGACATCAGTGTATTCCCCCCATACACTGATTATACTCGTTTCGGGACCAACATAATCCACACTGCATGGATAGGTATGGCCAGATTAGATGTCCTTGTTCAAAAAAAAGTGTGGTAACAAGAGATTTTTTAGCATTGATGAGGTTCTAACTCATCTCGTGATGTCTGGTTTTACTCCATACTATTACAATTGGACCGTACATGGTGAAACCCGGTGGAATTATAATCTTGAAACAGTGGTTGCCTTCTATGATCAGTTTTGTAGTAGTGGAGGTGAGAGATTTGAGATTGGTGGTTCGAGCCGTGATTTGCCTACTCCATGCTCTGAGACACCGTTGGATGAATTCCAAAGCTATCATACGATGATTGATGAGTCTGGTTTGGGTGGTCACCACATGGAAGAGAAACCAAATCCTCGTTCGCAGAGATTTTTTTAGATGCTTAAATCTGTCGATCAGAAGTTGTTTCCTGGTTCTGATACTGAGACACAATTATCATTCAATGCTCAGATGTTGTCCATCAAAACTGAAGGCAAAGTGAGTCAGAAAGTCTATAATCAATTTGCAAAGTTGTTTAAATGGGCCCTACCTAAAGAGAACACAACGCCAGAAATTCTTTATCGAAGTAAGAGGCTCTTGAAGGATATGGGTTTACCATTTAAGAAGATTGATTGTTGTACCAACTGTTGCATTCTATTTTGGGGTGACGACGAGAGCATCGATCAGTGCAGGATGTGCAACTACCCTAGGTTCAAACCCTCAGATCGTAGGAAGAAAACATCTTTCAAGTCTATGTATTATCTTCCCATCACTCCTCGTCGAGAGAGTTTGTATCAGTCGAGTGCCACTGTAAAGACATGAGATGGCATACTGAGGAGTGTTCTGATGAGAATTCCGGAGAGATGCGTCATCCTGCAGACTCTAATGCGTGGAGACATCTTGATAGAGAGTTTCCAGATTTTGCGAGTGAGAAGAGAAATGTGAGGCTTGGATAGATGAATCAGGGAGAGGGAGGAGAGATGGGAAGAGGAAGAGGAAGAGGGAGGGGGAGATGGAGAGGTAGACGGGTGGTCCTACCTTTACCGCCGGTACAGATCGAGCAGTTTCATATCCCGATCCCTCCTAACTTTGAAGTGAGATCCTCTTCTGCTACCGGAGCTTCTTCATCCCGACAGCATGCTTTAGTAGATACTCAGCAACCAATAAAGCCGTCAGGCGGACTGTAAGTTTTTTTATAATATTATAATATTAATACATAATTGTTTTATAATATTAATACCTAATTATTTATGCAGTTTGATTCAGAGTAATAAGGCTTCTAGGTTGGTCACGAATGCACTGAAAAGTGTTGTCTGACCTTATGGAGTGGGGTCGTGGTCTAAAATTCCCGATTCCAGGCAGAGAGCATTTTTTGAAGAGTATAAGGTATATATATATATAAATAATATTAATTTTATTTAATTTTAAAATTATTATTGAATCTAATTTATATGTTTGTTATGAATTTTATTGCAGAAGCTCTGCGTGTGGGAACCGCGACACGAGAATGCGGTGCGTGCTCTATTCTACGAAAAAATCCAGAACCGCATGAAAGACTTGGTACACGAGAGGAAAGACAAGTGGACGAAGCAGGGGATCAGTCAGAATATGGGGACGGACGAAGAGGGCCGTAATATCTTGGAGGGACTAGTCTAGTATTGGCTAGATCCGAAGCACGTTGCGAGGGCCGAGGCGGCCAGAAAAAATAGGATGAGCGACCCCACCGGGCAAGGCATAGCCATACATCGAGCAGGCTCCCGGATGATTTACGAGCATGCTCTCTCTTTTGTAAGTATTTAATTAATTTTTTAATATACTCACATTTAAATTTATTAATTTTACTTTATTAAATTTTTTTTTTTTTGTACAGGAGCATGCTCACGGACGGAAGCCCACCCTCATCGAGGAGATGCATTTTGCTCACCCGGTTGGGGAGAGTGGACAGTCCACTTATGGCCGCACCACCGAGCTTCACGTATGTATTTTATTATAATTTATGTTTTAATTAATCATTTTATGAATTATACTAATTAATATTAAATTATAATTATGATTATTGTTTAATTTCAGAATCAGATGAGGCAGGCCCTCGAAGTGGCTCAGACGGCATCGGCACCCACCTCGGAGAATCCTTCCCCCGCCCTTGTTGACGAGGACCAAATTTTTCTGAATGTAGTCAAACCGAAGAAGGGGAAGTATATAGGATTGGACAGTCACAGTAAGGCTGTCCGCCTATCCCAGAAGGGGAGCTCTTCCTATTCCCTCAACTCTTACCCCTCCTCCGATGTAGAAAGTCAACTCTCCGATGTGAGAAAGACATTGGAGAAATATCACACAAAGGAGAAGTGGATGAAGGATAAGATGAAGCAAACGGAGGACCTAACACAAATGATGAAGGCTTGGGTTGAGAATGCCTCGAGAACGATGGGTTGGAAAGTCCCAAAATTTCCTGAGATTCCACCAGAACCTGAGGATGTGGAGGCAGTCGATCTTGGTGACGACGACGACTTTAATTCATCAGAGTAGTTTTTTTTCTTTGTTGAACAATGAATTTTATTTATGTTGGATGTTTTTATATCGGATGTTGAGTAATTTTATGTTGAATGTTTAAATTATGTTGAATGTTTAAATTTTAGTAGTGTAAAATAATTAGTTTCAAATGGTTATAAATATTTATTGAAAAATATTAAAATAAACAAATTAGAAACAAAAAAGAAATTATTTTGATGAGGTAATTAAAAAAAATCCAAAGAAAGTGAAAATTTTGAACGAATTGTATATGTATTTTTAAATTGAACAAATTAATAAATTTTCGTAATGTTAAATAATAAATTTACAACATTATAATATTTATTGAAATATATATATACATAAACAAATTAGAACCAACAAGCAATTAATTAGAAGCATTTAAAAAAAAACGTGACTCCGAAATTGGAGTTAAATACAATTAATTGCAAAAAATGAACAAGTTAATAAATTTTCGTAATATTAAATAATAAATTTGTAACATTATAATATTTAACAATATATATATATATATATATATATATATATACATAAATAAAGTAGAAACAATACTCATTTAATTAGAAGCATTTAAAAAAAATGTGACTCAATTTGGAGTTAAATACAATTAATTACAAAAAAATGAACAAATTAATAAATTTTTGTAATATTAAATAATAAATTTTTAACATTATAATATTTAATGAAATATATATATACATAAATAAAGTAGAAATAATACTCATTTAATTAGAAGTATTTTAAAAAAACGTGACTCAATTTGGAGTTATATACAATTAATTGCATAAAAATGAACAATAACGACAAGTGCCCGAGTGGTACACGCCACCCTCACAGGCGCGAATTTGGGGATTTAATCTGAGCCATCTATGGCTCAAATAAAGGATGCGGTGCATGTGCTAATATGCTGGGGGTTTGGCCAAGTGGTTCGAGTCCTGCTGAGCCACGCTGGAGGCCTGAGTTCGAACCACCTTGGCCCCAATTTATTTTTTTCACGAAAAAATTTAGCGACCGCCACATCGGTCGGTAAATATATAAAATTACCGACCGATTAAACGGTCGCTAAATAAAAAATAAAAAAAATTTAAAAATATAATCATTACTTAGCGACCACCAAGTCGGTCGGTAATTGATATAACTACCGACCGATTGAATGGTAGCTAAATAAAAAAATTAAAAAATTAAAAAAATTAAAAAATATAATTATTAATTAGCGACCGACTCATCGGTCGGTAATTTTTATAATTATCGACCGATAAGGCGGTCGCCAAATATAAAAAAAAATTAAAAATAATATACATTATATTTTGCGGCCGTTAAAACGGTCGGTAATTATATATTTACCGACCGATTAAACGGTCGGTAATATCCCAAAACGGGTCAACACCCGATTCTTTTACGACTAAATACCGACCGTTTAGACGGTCGCTAATTTAGCGACCGATTTGAAATTCGATCGCTAAATATTAGCGAGCACAGTTTTACTGACCACCGTGTACGGTCGGTAAATCGGCCGGTATATCTATTTAGCAACCGTTTTTTGGTCGGTAAATCGCGAATTTTTTGTAGTAGGTGGCAAGTCCACCCATCACTAAAGTCTATGCACAAAAAAAATATGAAGAATTAAGAAAAGAATTAATTTCAAGAGTTGAATTGATTCAATGAATGTTGAATCAATTTAATTTATCTCTGAAATTTATGTTGACTCATTTATTTCTTATTTATTACTTAAATATTGATTAGCAAGAGTTTCATATTATATATATCAATGATTGTAAACCCTTTGAATTATTATGAAAAATATTCATATTGATATATCATCTCCTTACAGTGTATATGCTAGTTACTAGGGTAATCTAAGAATATTTTCTTAGGTTTCTAAGATTCTAAATCACAAGTTCTATCAATATTTACGATTAAATTGAATACACCCACATTTACTTGAAGGCTCTCACTCCCCGTCCATTTTTTATCTCTCCTCCACTCCTCGGTTTTCCTTGCATCTATAAATATGTTTTCATCTGACGTTCTTATCACATTTAGTGTCGTCGGGTCAATAAACACTATATCTCATTTCCCAGATTTCATTCTACCTTAAGTCATTAAAACACTCTCATTCCTTGTATTCCATATCAACTATATAGATCGCTGAATCATTAAAACACTCTTCTCCTTTTTCCCCTTCCCGCAAGACTGCTACTTGCAAGCAAATGGTCTCTTGGCATACAAGTTGCTGCAGGTTATGAGTTTTATCCATGTAATCAAGGCGAAATGACACCCATAAAACAAATGCTTTGCTAATTATGTCTCTTCTTTACACAGGGGATATATACTAACGTTCATATACTCATTACTTGCATGCAGTGAAGTTATTGAATAAGGACTAGAGGATTTTTTGTCCCACATCGAGCAAGTAGATAGAGAAATGTGAGAGAAGAGCAAAATTAAAAGGGACAGAGATGCATCTAGCGCCATACTTACCTGGACGGGGTCAATGGGCGATCAAGAAGGTTCATGGCCTAGGTTGGCGACCTCCATTGCACTTAGGAGGGGTGCTCGCCTAAGGTCGGCCCAAGTGGTCGAGACTACGTCATAATTTGTGGTAGAGGGGGCCTGCGTTCGCGCGGCCCCTGCCCAAGCTTATATTAAAATTTGTAGTTTTTCTTGTCACACATCATTTTGCTATGATCATGAACTTATATGCCATCTTAGATGGATCTTTGCGCTCTTTCAGTTCAGCAAGTCATGTGATTGTTTTCTCATTCTTCGCTTCTTCTGAAATTCGCTAGGTTTTATTAAGTTAAATACTGTTAAACATAATTAATTATAACATAATAAAGTGGGCCAAATGACAACAAACATCTATATGCTGCATAGGGTTTAGGCGTTAAAAAATAGATGAAGTCAATTACCCGATGGAGAACACCATCTCAGATTTGGGGATCCAATTAACAATAAATGAACGGATTTAAAAATTCAAATATGTTTCCAGGGCCGCATTATCTGTTCTATCCATCAATGCAGGTGACCGAGAGTGTGATTGGCCAAAATATTTTCCGGCGAGTTGGTGTCGATTGAGATATGGGATTAGGGTCCCTACGATCAATTTTGATCGACGGCGAGTCTCGGCTTCTGAGTGTGGATGATGGGATGAATATTGCCGAATTCGAGTAGAAAGTGAAAAGCATGTGGAGTTCGACTGGGTTTCACCTATTTTGCCGATTTGATCAGAGAAATGATTGTTTTTCTGGTGAGAAAGAATACTCCATAGTCTTTTAAGGTATTTTAGATTGTGTGTTTTTCTCCTTGGGCAATTTCAGTTTTCTTGAAAGTGGGAGAAATATTTTCTTGGCGATATTTGATTTATTTTCTGAGATTTTGGTTTGAGTTATTTTGGTGATTTTTGGGGTTTTTATGAAATTGGACGGTAGTGAGAGTGTTTTGTGTTTAATCGAACTCCGGTGAGGATGTGGTGATCTGAAATTGTGATTTCTTGATATTTTCGGAAGCTTTAAGAGATGGAGTTAGTTGATGATAGCATAAAGGTGGAATCATGGGATGTGAAGAAATCAAAGGGGAGGATGAAAAAAGTCGATGATGAAGAGGAGGAGACTGGTTGCTGGATAAAGTTGAGGTTTATTGGAAATTGTATTTCGTCAAGATCTAAAGTTGATAACTCCATCAGTGGCATCAGCACTCATGGTAATGTTTTCCATTCTCTGTAATGTTGTAATCCGATTTTAAACTTCTTTTGTTTCTTGGATGATATTAGTTCAAATTCCTTGGTTGTTTTTTTGTCCAAAATTGCTTTTCTTTTATGTTGGAACTGTTGATTGGGATATCGAGGTATATGGCATAGAATTGGGGCCAAACAGGGCAGATGACTTCTGGATTTATGGAGGTTTGATGGGCTTCTGATAAATTCAACCAAAAATGGAAAATTTAATAGATTGAGACGATTTAGGAGGTGTCAAACTCGAACCGAATAATTTTCCTGCTAGAAAGGAGCTTTGGGGAGGGATATGGTTGGACTTGGAGGGTTTCTTTTTGTAGCAATGTAGGTGGGATGATCAAATGTGTTGGGAAATCGATGAGTATAATAAGTAGATTTATTTGGGAAACTATTTTCGTATGAGGACTTACGGGAGCTTTGTTTGTTGTAATCAATCTAATGAATTGGTGGATATTCTTCGACTCTCTGGAATGATAATGTACAACTAGTGGGGTTAACATCTGATATCTATTTCATGTTTTTGTCATGTCCACATCAATTGAAGTTGAATTAAGGTCGATTGATCAATGTCTTGAGAGTTAAATATATTGATGAAGAGGGGATAATAGTAGATTGTGTTGCCTCGTGACTATATGAGATATGCTAGTTTTTAATGCTCCTTGCTATATGCATGTCCTTTTTTGTTGATTGTCATTGGCTAAAACTTGGAGGTAACATATTTTAGCTTGGTTTACGAGTATTCAGGCGTGATAACCATTATTTTCAATTGAAATTTCTGATTAAGCTATGTACAGAAAAGATTTTGATGAAATTATGCTTTGGTGTGTGAAAAAGCCTTATTATATTGTTATCAGATAATTTTCCTCCATTTTTTTTGAGTAAAATCTATTATGTCCACTCTAGCAATATCAATGTGAGTTTCCATCTAATGATTTGTTTCATTTTTCATGCTAGCAGAAAGTAAATCGACGAATGATACGAATAAAGATCAAACAGCTGCCCCAGTAATCCCATCCACCACGACAAGCAATGCTGAAAGCATTTCTTCGAGCACAAAACTTGAAGAAGAACTTAAAGTTTCTTCTAGGCTACGAAAATTTGCATTTAATGACCTTAAGTTAGCAACCCGTAATTTCAGACCAGAATCTCTTCTTGGTGAAGGGGGGTTTGGATGTGTGTTCAAGGGATGGATAGAAGAAAATGTCACATCTCCAATTAAACCCGGGACGGGACTTACAGTTGCTGTCAAAACCTTGAATCACGATGGGCTTCAGGGCCACAAAGAATAGCTGGTTTGAAGCTTTCTTGTTCGACTTTCTTGTGTTTTTGTGGCTTCAGTAGTTCTGATTTGATTTTTGTTTGGCAGGCCGAAGTGAATTTTTTGGGTGATCTCATTCATCCTAATTTAGTTAAATTAATTGGCTACTGCATTGAGGATGATCAGAGGCTTCTAGTGTATGAATTCATGCCTAGAGGAAGCTTGGAGAATCACTTATTCAGAAGTACGTACATCCCGTTCTTTCGATGTTCAATTGATGAAAAATTATACACCGTAATATGGAAGCACAATATTTTGTGCCAATTTCTGTGCTGATATATAGTATACTTGGTTACAACATAATGTACTGATAAATAATAGTATACTTGTAGACTTTCTCTTAATGCTTACAACA
The DNA here is from genome assembly GCA_026898435.1 of Prunella vulgaris. NCBI lineage: Eukaryota > Viridiplantae > Streptophyta > Magnoliopsida > Lamiales > Lamiaceae > Prunella > Prunella vulgaris. Next base: position 61,742 of record JAPKLY010000925.1, read on the forward strand.
GAATGTGCTGATAAATAGTATACTTGGTGGTTGCTGAAATGATTTTCTCGATTAAAATAATTCCAGCAATTGAAAAAATGAGATAAGTTTTAGAAGGACATAAAATATTGATAAACAATTTTACTTCGCTGCAGAGGGACGAGCAGGTTAGGGAAGTCTTCGATTATGCAACCTTTTTGTTCCTGATGTTTGGAAGAAATGACATTTGTAACCTGGTGATGAGTCTCTCTGATGCTTTCATTCACAAAGATTTAACAGGGAGCCGATGACTGTCATGCATGAGATGTATTATTTTTCTTTTTTTTTTGTTAGGATTTTATGCTTTTAGAGATGTATTTTGAGAAGCATATTTTAAATATTTTCATTCACTGACGTCATACTTTAAAACCATAGTATATTATACTATTTAGTATAATAACACACCTATGGTATATTAAACCATTCTATGTTTTTTGCTATGGTATATCATACTGAAACCAACCAATTCACTTTCACATGAATCATCACATTTCCACCCAAATAACATGTGCGTATGACTGTCTGAGCTCTATTTAATAATGTTATTAAGAGGAGAAATTAATTGAATTTGATAGCATTTTGTAAAATTAATTGAATTTGATAGAATTATGTGTGAATTAAATATAAACTCATTTCATGTTAGTATTAAGATCCATGGAACAATTTCACACAAAATCAGCTCAAATTGGATAGAATTTTGTGTGAATTAAATATAAACTCATTTCATGTTAGTATTAAGACCAATGAAACAATTTCACACAAAATCAGCTCAAATTGGAAAGAATTTTGTGTGAATTAAATATAAACTCATTTCATGTTAGTATTAAGATTAATGAAACAATTTCATGAAAAATAAACTCTAAATGAAGAGTTCATCGGATTAAAGGTTACAGATTTTTCGTGAGTGAAAATGAACCCGTGAACATTCATAAGATATTAATGACACGCTCCATTTCATGGCTGAGTTATGTTTAATTAATAAGACGCGTAGGGATAACAGTAATAAGGAGGTCATAAGTATGCAAAAAAGTGAAGTTGTAATAGTTTGATGGAAAGTACAACTGAAGAAGCGTAATTTAAAAAAAAAATTGTTTTAGGCTTCGAAGGATTAGAAAACAAACAACAATGTGGAGACATGCCCCGGGAAATGATTATTGATGTACATATCATATTTGATGTGCCTAACTTCTCTATGTATGCTTTCACAGTTGTTGTAATTAACTAGTTCTTCTTTCCACTTTTCACATTACGAAGGGCCATTACGAGTTGTTGTCGTTCACCTTCTATCTCTGCAAATTTGAGACTTATTTCTGAATATCTATCATGCATTTCTTTTAGTTCTTCTTCCATGTTTTTACTTCAGTTAACAAGCTGGATACATCTCCTTTACCACCAGATAAGCCACTGTTGCGCACTGAAAGTTTATGGGCTACCACAATATCCTGTAGTCAATGTATAACTCATTTTATTACAACCAGATAAAAATTGATGCAAATGAAACATGGAGTGATGTCGTGACATAATGCTTTCAATTCATGAAGTCTGATAAAGCATGGTATTCTTTTATCTGTCTTTATGTTAAGTTCATATTCCTTTATTTGTTTTGCACTACCGAAAGATTTGTATATTCATTAACTGTCTTTTTTATCTCTTGTGAGCATTTTGTAGATCAAAAGTGCATCTTTTAGATTAAGTTAAAGTTCTTTTGTTTTTGTTTTTAACTCTAGTTCCTGTTGTTCCAATGATATACTAACCTCTTCTAATTGTTCTGTATTGACGGCCTGTATCCGATTCTTATCCTTAACTGCAGAAATGACAGAAATTTGTCGTGCAACTTTCTCCAATTCCTGTCATATTAATAACTATTAGTACTCTAGCTTATACACCTAAGAAGGCAAGATTTGGGGATGACAAATGTTGTAGATAAAATATAAAAAACGACATAGATTATTTTCTTGAATGTTAAACTTTGTTTTCTATGGAAGTTTCTATAGACATCAGCAATGTTAAACTTTGTTTGCTATGGAAGTTTCTATAGACATCAGCCAAATAAGAGGGAGACATTAGATTGATTTCTCCAGGGCAATTACTTCCTGCGTATAACACAATGACATAAGAATGACTAATTTTATAAAATCTTGATGCTCAAAAGGCATTATTCGTTAATGATGAGAACATGTCTTCTTTACAGCAGTGGAGGGAAGAACAGAGCAATCAGATACTAACTATACTTCCACCAATTCAAATGTACATATAGACAAAGTCAAATATAAAATAATTCCACCAATTATTGGTAACTCCAATTGCAATAAAATGGATGAAATAATGCAACATCAAGATGCAAATATTAACGAAATCAATATACTCAAGAATATGCTCTCAAAAATGAAAAATGATAAACTAATAATTCCACATTCATATTTTTCATGAAAGAAATGATATGAAAGATTAAAAGTTGCTATATATCCTGCTCCATTTTCCTAGGACCCTATACTCCTATTGAAGGGAAATGAAGTAGATTATCAGGGTTCCAAACTCAAGTTTGTAATGCTTACAATTCCTTACATGGTATAATATTGCTCTTCTGGTCTTTTCTTCAATTTACTCTTCAAGATATTCCTGCATAAAGGAGACACCACATTCAATAAATAAATTTAAATGCTACAATTTAGTATAGTCAAAAACACTATAGTATAACTGATTATCAATGGTACAATGCACTAATAGTATAACTGAAAAACAATAGTATAATTGCACCAATATAGTATAATGCACCAGTCCATTAATATAATAATAAAAGTTGAGTATTACTTAACATTGTAAACATGGTCACACATTAACACATTTTTCTTACAATTCTCTACAACAGCCCCATAAAGAAATTTCAGTCCACAATTTTTGCAAATAATTATGCGATCAACTTGTGTGATAAACATAAAAATAAGCAGAGAGAAATATAAAAGCCATCAAAATTACAACTTGCAGCTTCATTTTTGAACGGGCACATACTACACAACCTTGAAACAAATTCATACAAGAGTATTAGCAATATATTAACGCAAATTTAAACAGCAACTAGCTGAATCAGACTCAATTCATGAGATTATTGTTGCAAAATTTCAATTCATGTATACACTCTCAGAGAATGGTTTCTCAATAAAAAATACACAACCAAAGTATTTCTGCAACCAAAATCTATTATTTATAAAATTATGCTCAATTTTTTACTGTTCTCTCAAAATCTGCAGATATTCTTCGAGTACACTAATCTATATATAAATAACATTCACAGTTCAAAGTTCCAACGAGATTCTGCTCATACATACAAGCCATCACCGTATTCCTATGCAGTTCTTCATCATTATTGCTAAAAAAAGAGAAGAAAAATTTTAAAAAAGGAAATAAAAGAAAAGCATGTATTGTGGGTTGAGTCAAGCACTCATTTCCCTGATACCCTGACCCAAATAATCTGGTCTATTTTTAGCAGATGAGGTCGGTGGGTCGATGCTTTAACCAGAGAAGAGGGAAATTGGCTACCGGCGGAATAGGGGTGCGAATGTTTTATACCCATATATGAATATGGCGGCTTCCACATTGAATACTTTTTTATACCCATATATGAAGCCTTATCTTTGTGTTCCTTTGTTAGTGAAGTGAAGCAAACAATAACTGAAAGTGGAAAAAAAATCTTGATAAACATGTTTAGAACAAGTAGGACTAATCAAGATACGGAAACACCTTTTAGTCTTCGAGCATGAGCGCATTCAGGATTCAAAAGCTGCAACAAAGATTCGTTACGATTCAACAGTTATCAAGAACTTCAACTTGAAAAAATGCTGATAAAACAATAAAGATCAGCGGATTCAAGCCCATTAATCTGCTTACCTCTTTCACTTTCTTGTCCTGAACAAAAACAACATCAATCCCAGCATGATCTAATATATAGTTAACAGCTCCGGGGCCTGCTCAAACAAAAAAAAATCATTTCGGTCAATCCAATTCTTGAATTTGCAGTTAAAAAGTTCCTAATCAGTCAAACAAAAAAAAAACATCACTCCCTAATCGCTGCTTATTCAGAACGGACAACGTGCGTCAATTCAAACCCAAACCCAATGTGGAAACCATCACAACGAATTATCCAGTATAAACAAAAAAAAAATTGCTGCTTATTCAAATAAAACCCATACCCTAATCGCCCAATCCTAAAATCACAAAATCGCCCATTTCCATCACTCCCAAATCCAAACCCTAATCGTCGACTTAGTGTTTTTGTTGAATTAGATATCGCAACTCAATCGGCCAATAATTTACATGGATAGGAAACTTACCGGTTAGGGTTGCGCCATACAATGCTGAACCTCTTCGTCTCCCTTCGCAACCATCACACATTTATTTTGCAATTCCGCCTATATGTAGATTTTATAAACTGGTCTCCCCTTTTACACAATGCACGGTTTTCTATTACTCACTGGAGTAGAGTAGCCCAATAATAGACTTTGAGTGTGTCAGTTGATTTTCCTTGCTTTATTAGTGTTAACTAATACTATCATTATTTTTTGTGTTTAGACTTACATGAAATACGTAAAAGTTTTTTAGACTCACTTTTACTTTGAGTGGTAGCTTTCGATTGGGATGTGTTTCCCCCTTTATATATAAACTTATAAAGATGTTTTCAAAATATATTATCAAAATAGGGAAAATAAAATTGTTATTAAAATAGAGGGTGATGTGGCCTCACCTCAAATTCCAAAACCAGCATCAGATTCCTTTTTCTCTCGAAAGATGTGCCAGTCGGGTTTCCTTCGCCCGACTGGTGACGTGGTCTTGTTCTACCAAAAAAATTTTAAAGTGCAAAGTATAATGTCAATAAATTAATAAAGAAGATTATCATTAATAACTCTACTCCACTATGTTTATTTATAACTTGCAGAATTTTAGGGCCCAAATAACAAGAATACTAAGAACATCCAACTGCAACAGCCATCAAAATTTGCTACAAAATTCAGAAACATAAATCCAAATATACATGTATATAAATGTATATGTATATTTGTATCTATTATTAAAAAAAATAGTGCACAAGATACGGTTAACTTGGCCATGCTTATTCAACATCTTGTAGCATTTTGAGAGAGAGACGTATGGGGGAATGTGGGGGCCTATTTATATGGAAAATGTGGAGTGGGAGAAAGAAGAAGAAGAAGAAGAAGAAACTGTCTATCCTAAAAATGTGGAATGAAAAATTATATACAATTTTTTAATTTTAAAATGAACACAATTGCTGATAGAAATTCCCGTAAATGCATTCCCCATTTTGAATGCATTATTTGTTGACCATTTCTAGTATAAAATACAATTTAAATTAACAAAATTGCATACATACAATATTTATAAACAGTTATATTTTTATTTAATTTTTCATTTAATTTTCATTCAGAGAGAATTAAAAAAAAAAATATAAATAGGTTGTTTTAGAGAGAAATGAGAATTTCCTATTTTTCAGGTGAGCAATAAAAGACGCACACAATTTTTCAATTTTTTGTTGCTAATTCTTCTCATTCCTCCGATTCTTTTTCATCGTTACCTTCATCACTTGCAGAAATTTAATTTTGACAAAAAAAAATCAGAATTAAAGCTTATCATCATTCAAAAAATAAATACTGCTTCCACAACCTCATCAATGGCGGAGGAATTTTGTTTCTCCCCCCCCCCCCCCTATATGTATATATAGATAGTGTATATGCTAATTTATTTAAAATTCATAGTGTATGAATGGAGCAGAAACTAATATCATGTCTCTTCCCCTCCAGTCGGGTTTCTGAGTGCCGACTGGCACACCTTTCAAGAAGAGAGAATTTATTGTGGTGCCACGTGACCAGTCGGTACTACCAGTACCGATTGGCTTTATTTTGATAAATATCCCCTTTTTCTCCCTATTTTAATTATAGGTTATAAAATCATCTTCATTTAAATAAATTTGCCCAAATATTGTAACACTTTTCTACCTAAAAAAAAGTAGTATTATATATTTTTATTTGATATTATTTCAGATTTATTTTGATTTAAATATTCAAGATTTAAGTGAGACAGATGCGGTTTTTCAGCGAGAATTTAAAAACTAAGATTCAAAAGGGAGCTATATTTTGATTGCAAACTGGGGGTTTCGGAGGCAAAGAAGAATATACTCTTAATTAACAACCCCAAATCATCGATGTTATGACTTTTCGTAGGCGCATGAAGTGAAATTTATCCTTGCATTTCAAAGCACAATTTTTTACAAAATAAATGAGGAGGTTCAAAAATTCCTGATAAAAGTGGAATAACATATATCGTCCCACATCGAGTGAGTAGGTAGAGGAAACTTTAGAAGAGAGCAAAATTAAAAGGGGCAGAGGTGCATGTAGCTCCATACTTACCTGGACGGGGTCAATGGGCGATCAACAAGGCTCATGGCCTAGGTTGGCGACCTCCATTGCACTCAGGAGGGGCGCCCCTCTAAGGTCGGCCCAAGTGGTTGAGCCTACGTCATAATTTGTGGTAGAGGGGGTCTGCGTTCGCGCGGCCCCTGATCAAGTTCAGTTCAGTTTAAAAAAAATTGTACTATTTCTCATTTGATGATTGATCATTCACGAGGCTACATTTTGCCATATTTAGTAGCAATATCATTAAGGATGACCAATAATACTTTTTTGGTAAATCTTCCAATAACTTGTAATAAACATTAATACCTTCCAGAATTGATTCTCTTTTGTCAAAGAATTTATTTGCAAGACTAGTTCACACAACACTTTATTGTAAAGGAAAAGAGGAAGACCTTAGTAAGGATGACATATTGCTGGGATGTAATGAGTCAAGCCTGAAAAATTTTCACAAAGTGAAAATGATAATGGACATTTTTCATAATTACCATCAGGATATTTTGCAAATTTTTCATTAAATTAAGAGTCTGAATTTGTTCCCCATGTAATATTCGTTATTTCTACATCTGCTAGAAACAAGAATACAGGTAATTACGTATTGAAGGTGTTCCTTCCCTTATACCAAAAGAGCTAATTAAACTATGAAAACCTTATTCAAAGTGGCATTCAATAGTTTTTGTCCCACATCGTAAGTTTATCAAACTACATCAATGGCATAGACTTTAAAAGGAAACAACTCATAACTATCTACCTATCTTTGCGCTTGGGGCAATGACGCAGCTAGTGAGGTTCTAACTGAGGTGCGTCTATTGCTGGTTGAAAACTATTTCCAAACCCCCTCTTGGGCTTGGGATTTACCCAAGCCTTTGAGAATTTTTGAAAGGGTTGCCTTTTTTGGTGGCCTTACTATATTTAATGAAAAATTTAAACTCCTTTGAGTGCATTTGAAGGGCTGCCATTTAAAAGAACTGTAGTTACAGACTTTGAGATGCTTTCATAATCCCAACTTCTCCATTTTGGACAAAGTATTTTTCAGCTTTTCGATAGCCAAACCCAAATGGGAGTTGAAGTCATGCATCAACAGTGATTGTTTCACACTCAACTTCCATCTAAATATGACTTTGAACTGCATCAATTCTTGAAATTGATGTCAAAATGCTAAACAAAGTTTCTCTCTTGCTACAAATGGAGTGCTTTTTCCCATTGAAAATGACTTTGAATTGCCCATACTTTGAACTTCGTCTTCAATTTCTGGCAGAACTAGTATTCTTTTCTGCGTTTTGCAATGACTTTCCATCTTATATACCTTAATCAATCAGCAAAAATTAAAGACGGAGGTTTGCAGCCAAAAAAAGTCTTAAATGATGATTATATATACTGATTAGTATCATTCATCATGCATTAAAATGTCATTGATTTTGCTTAATTTCTGAAACTATTGTTGCTAATTGTTGTTCATTTGTTCTATCAACCTCCTTTTGCTAGCTAGATTGTGTATAGAAAACAAGGTGAAAATAATCTAATTAAAGAGAAACGAGAATAAAGACAAGTTGTGTACCAGCAATCTCTAACACGGAGACATATCCTTCACCTATATATTCATAGGAATCATGTTGAGATGAGCTTGGTTTGTATCTACAAGTATTGAAAAATGAAAATGAAACTCCAGGAAATCAAAGATCGTACTGAAGGATCAAATATTGCTCAAATCTTGTGGAAAAGGGCAAGTCGAGTGACATTTTTTCGAAATTGAAGTCACTTGACTTGCCCAGAAAGTCACTGGATCGAGTGAAAAGGCCCAAATCTAGTTGAACCAATTTCCTATCCGAAATTATATTTTTAAAGACTTTTTAGGCTTAGCACCTTCTAAGAAAGTTTTTGATAGGTTTTGCTTCAAAATTCCGAACATGGATTTGTATTGTAATTTCCTTTAAATTCCACCGCAAAATTTCATTAGTTCAGATAATTTCTGTTAGAAATTTGAGAACATAAATTCCTACACTGAGTATAGATTAATTTTAAGAAGGGAGAAAACTATTTGTATAATCTTCATAACTTAAATTCTTAATTTGTTACAAGGGAATAATATATAGGGTATTTGTAGGTGATATTCAAGATGAATCTTACACATATTCATGTATTGATCAATTAATTCCATGTATGAACAATAAATTAATTATATACATGAATTGATCAAGAGTCCAAAAGGTCATTCATGTATTCTCCAATATTTATCCAAAACTATTTAATAACTTTCAATCATTAATTAGTTAATTATTTAATCTAGTTTACTATTTCAACATTCCCTCTTAAACTAGATTAATTACTCATAGTAAAAGATGCAGCTTCTTGAAAGTTTTGTGATGATATCAGCAATTTGATCTTGTGACTTCACGTGTTCAAACTTCACTTCCTCCTTCAATATGTTTTCTCGAATAAAATGATATCTACATGCAGACTCATGTTTACAAAAATCTACTCCTCCAAAATGGCCTTCCACTTTATTGGGCTTAAAAAGTGATTTAAGGAGTTGAATAAAATGAAAATGGCACATGTTCTTTCATATCAAGCAAGGTGGGTCCCGCTTGTATCCATTGCAACTCCATTTTTCTAACTGCTTCCAGCTTGTTGCATTTCCAAAACCAAATAGAAAAAACTGCCTTTTTGTCTTTCTTCAATCACGTGGGCTTTCATTTTGGCGATGACATGATTTATTGAAATGGCCATTGCTATCTTCTCTTTGTGAAAAAGGCCCGTGATTTAGGCTAGAATTTTATGCATTCTACAAGAGAAGGTAATAGAACCTCCATCATTAGACACTTTAGTTCGAATTTAGAGAGTGAAAAGTGGAGGATTAGGAGGACATTTTAGTATCGGATTTCAAAACACCTCATTGCAAGGCTATATTATCCGAAGGGGAAGGGTAATTCTTCATAGATTTTTACTCTATTGTGCTTATTGTTAGTCTTGACTTTGAGTAATTAGTCATTTCACATAATTGAGAAATTAACTAGGATAATTTTAATTTGATCATCAACCTAGAGTTACGTTCCTCTCTCCTTGACTCTACTTAGTTGGGTGCCCCTTTTATTTTATTTTATTGATTTATTTAGTGTACTTTTTGTTCTTTCCTTGCTTTGCTCATGTCTCGCAACTACAGTAACATGTCGGCACATAGCACTAGGGGCACTGCGCACTCCTAAATCCCATTGTTCGATACTGCTTGATCGTTATACTTTCGTATTCTACTACGATGATCCGTATACTTGCGGGGGAGTAGCAAGAAATGTTTGTTTTGCTACGAAAAATCCTACCAAATCAATTGATATGAATGTTTTTTGTTAGACCTTTTAACTTTGAAAAAGAAAGTTTCACAATATGCATGCTTAACCTTATTATTTTAAGAATTTTTTTTTTTAAAAAAACCTTATTATTTTAAGAAATTGATGACGTGCAAGAAATATCTTCATCATATTATATATATATATATATAAAGTACATACATCATGAATGGATAAGTCGTTAAATTCAGTTAACTTATTATTAAAAAGCCATTTTTACAAAGAATATTTGACATTGGGCATGTTTTCGATCACCAAAAAATAGATAAAATCACTTTTAAATTTTAGAATCTGTGAGAGGGATGCTTTAAAAAAAAGTGATTCTACCCCTCTTTTAAGAGGTTGCAAACATGCCCATTATTATGGCCACATTATCCTTTTTAACAATACACTCCACCAAATTCTAAAGTGTTCTTATAATTGGGCATATATTTGTGTTATTTTCTTTGGTTTCTTTTTTAAAATTTTGACAAAATTTCACTTTTAAATTTATATTTTAAAAAGTATTATTAATTTGTTTCTATATAATTAGAAGGGCATTTCAATACAGTTTTAGGGCACGAAACTTAATAAATATTTTTGACGAGATCAACATTGTTAATATTATTCAGCATTGATAAACTTACTTGGAGATGTATCAGGAGCAATGAGGGCAACACCCTCACTGGAAGCAACATACTGAGCACCAAATTTAATTATGGAAAATTGACCCTTCAATACACAATAGTAATTCACTTTATTCCAAACCCACAAACCCAAATGTAATTACCACTAGCTCTAATTATAGCATACCCCTACTAAAGCCACGCCCCACCCCCTATATCAGAGAGAGAGAGAGAGAGAGTAAAACAAAACAAAAACGTGTAGTGCATCACTACATAAATTTTTTAATGTGTTTGATATCATAAATTCCACAACAAGTGCAAAAAAAAGTAAACGTTTATATTAAATAATTAATAAGTTCAATTGTCAATTGCTTATAAGTTCAAATTTAGAGAGAGAGAGTGTGTCATAACCCACATCTGTTCCCTTTCATTTTAACATCTAAAAATTTATACATCATGCTTATACAGGTTATATAAATATAACAACTAAAATTCCCTTGCATTATAACATCTGATGGCCCATAAAATACGGAACAACCCACACCTATTCTTAACTCACGCCATTGTCGCCGCCCCGCGCCGGAGAAGAAGACGCTGCAAAGCCAGCCCCCGGAAATCTCGCAACGTTCGTCGCCCCTCCTCGCCAGACTGTCTTTTGCCGGAATTTCTGAAACTCAACGCCCACAACCGTGCCCCTGCTACATACATTTTTTAATGTGTTTGATATCATAAATTCCACAGCAAGTGCAAAAAAAGGTAAACGTTTAAATCAAATAATTAATAAGTTCAATTGTCAATTGCTTATAAGTTCAAATTTTGAGAGAGAGCGCCATAACCCACATATGTTCCCTTTCATTTTAACATCTAAAAGTCTATACATCATGCTTATACAGGTTATATATATATATATATATATATATATAACAACAAAAATTTCCTTCCATTATAACATCTGATGGCCCATAAAATACGGCACAACCCACACCTATTCTTAACTCACGCCATTGTCGCCGCCCTGCGCCGGAGAAGAAGACGCTGCAGAGCCAGCCCCCGAAAACCTCGTGACGTTCGTCGCCCCTCCTCGCCGGACTTCAGTCTTTTGCCGTAATTTCTGAAACTCAACGCCCACAACCGTGCCCCTGTTCCGTCTCGCCGAAAAAACTAGTCCGCGATCCCATCCGAAGCATGCAAATATATGATTGACGTGATTAGGAGGGAAAAAAGAGGTTGTTGGGTTATGTGCAAACTTGGTGCAAAGTTTTCTAATATGTAGGGGTATAACCGACATTTTGCACTTACCTTTGTACTGCGAAGGAAACAAAAAATGGTCAACGAGCCTGCAGCAAACCCATCTTCCATTTTGTACCCTGTAGCATCTTTCCCTTTAATTAAAAATTTTCATCTGTGCAAGTAAGGCCTGAAAGCCAGTTAGGTTAGGTAAACACAAAACTGAAAAAAATGGAAGTATACAGTTTGACTTGTAAATAATATTGTAGATCTTATGTTTTTATTTTTGTATGTGTTATTATTATTATATATATAATGTCATTGTTTAAAAAAAATATCTCCTTAAATAACACTTGTTTTTTTCTTCTTTTCAGCAACTTACACAATCTAAAAAAATTGTAAAAATTGAAAATGGACTTGAAAACATTAGATTCATCTACAATGTTGAACTATTAAGAGTTGATTGAATAAATAAAAGCATTCCTTTAAAACTATTTAATATGTGGAATGAATAAATTAATTGCATTTCTTATAAAATTTAAAATACCAAAACTTATTTGCTGGAATCTTCAATAACCTCAAGAAATATATGCTTCTTCAACTTCATAGTTCATCTTGATAGAGCTTCACATAATTTTTACAGTGTAAAAATGCAAAAAAATGAATTGTGAATATTAAAAAATTACGGAGAGTGTAGTATATTGGTTGAGGATTGTGTATTTAATTTGAGTGAGCGAAGAATTAATTTAGGGGTAGAAGAAGATATTTAATTTAAGAAGAGAGAAATGAGGAGAGGGAGGGAGGGTGGGTGGGTGAGGGGGCAGAGAGGTAGTCTACTGGGTAATTGGGGGAGGGGGGGGGGATATTAATTTATAGATGCGATGGTGTGTGGGGTGGGGGGATTGGGGTAGTGTCGTGTGGGTTTATATGGGTAGGGATATTTAATTTGATGGGGTGGGGTGGGGGTGGGTTTTGGTTGTGCCGGATTACGAGCTATATGTAAGTGGAAATCATGGTACATTGATATACAAATATAAAACTTTTTTATTTTTGGATGATGAATAATTTTTTTTTTTTTTATTAAAGTGAGTATTTTTACCCTTTTCAGCTTCTTGAAAGCATCGAACATCAATGATTTTGTGATGATATCGGCAATTTGATCTTGTGACTTCACGTGTTCAAATTTCACTTCCTCCTTCAATATGTATTCTCGAATAAAATGATATCTATATGCAGACTCATGTTTATAAAAGATCTACTCCTCCAAAATGGCCTTCCATTTTATTGGGCCTAAAAAGTGATCGGGAGACAATTCAAAATCAAAATACACATTTTCAATTTCACAAAATTTATTTTACCCACTTCAAATATAAACATTTTTTTCTATCCATTTCAATTTCAAACAATCTTTTTTTACCCATATGACCCACAAACATCATTATCTAGTTATTCCACCACACTCCACCCCATCCTACCCTACCACACCTCCACCCCACCCTATTTGATATTTATATAATTTAATATTTTAAAACATGGAGTACAATTTTAATAAATTAACTAATTATAATATTTTTATCATATATATGTGATTATTTGAATTCTTTATTTAGACTATTTTAATGTATAATGCATATTAATGAATATTATAATATAAAATTTAAATTTTAATATAAATTAATGAATATTATAATTTATAAATGTATATAAAAATATTTAATTTGTGATGTTTGAAAATATATTTATTAAAATTTAATTAACACGAAAGCATTATCCTCAAAATTAAATTAAAAATTTAAATATTCTACCGAATTGTCTTCAAAAAATTTAATTATAAACTTTAATTTTTATTAATCGCATATCGAATCAGTGATAAATTAATAAATTTTTAATACAAAAACACTAATTAAAAAATCCACTCTAATATTTAAAATACAAACTCTCTCTCTCCATTTATATTTATTCACCTATTAAATAGTTTATAAAGTCTAACCTATCCCCTATATGAGGGTAGTGTACTTATGAGAATAAGGTGGGACTCAATTTAAAGTTATTAACTCTTTTATACTCATTTTATAAGGATATATAAGTCTTTTATTATGAATTGAGTATAAAAGATGTTTTAGAGTAGGTGTGGGTAAATAAATTTTTAAAAGTCGAAAGTGAGTATATTGTGGTATTCTCACTTCGTGATTTAAGGAGTTAAATAAAATGAAAATGACACATGTTCTTTCTTATCAAGCAAGGTGGGTCCCGCTTGTATCCAATAGCAACTCCATTTTTCTAACTGCTTCCTGCTTGTTGCATTTCCAAAACCAAATAGAAAAAACTTCCTTTCTGTCTCCCTTCAATCACGTGGGCTTTCCTTTTGGCGATGACATGATTTAATTGAAATGGCCCTTGCTATCTTCTCTTTCTGAAACAGGGCCGTGATTTAGGCTAGAATTTTCGACCTAATATTGTTTTTAGTGATTTACATATTGGTTCAAAAAAGTTATTATATTTACAAATTAATTCACCATATTTGCACATAAGCATGCTTTTTTCTACACAAAAGTATATTTTTTTTCTGCACAGAACCAATTTATAATTAATGCCAATTTTGTGAACTATTTTGTAATTTTTCCTTTTTTTAACCCAACTTTTCTTCTCTTCCATTGTAGTTTGTTACATAATTTATTTCTTCAATTGACTTCACAAAAATAATAGGTATTAGTTTATTGCAAAATTTCACTTTCTCCAACAAAATAAACAAAAGAATAATCATTTTTGCTTTATCAAGATAAACAAAAATTAAAAACATTTACATTCACAACCACAAAGAAAAGCACGGAAACATCCTCCTTGCCGAAACTACTTTCACACTTGAAAATGGCACACTAAGTAAGTAAAATAAAAAATTTGAGTGCAAAATTAAATAATAAAATTAAAAGATATATTTTCTTTTTGAACATGTGAAGGTGAAATTGCGACAAAGAAATTAAATGATATATTTAAAAATATTTAATAAACTACGTCTTGATATTAATTGACCAATAAATTACATATAGAAATTCAATATATCCCTTAATATGTTGGAGTAGCATAAATTAGAAATTACGTTTTAATTTAGGATAGTTTGTGAACGGTTGCACTTTTTAGATCACACATATTTTTTCTCTAGATTAAAGTTTTTGAAGCCCTATAATTTATCAGGGATGTAAATTTGATGCATCTTCAATATTTATCCAAAACTATTTAATAACTTTCAATCATTAATTATTTAATTATTTAATCTAGTTTATTATTTCAACATTCCCTCTTAAACTAGATTAATCACTCCAAGTAAAAAATGCAGCTCCTTGAAAGCATCGAACTTCAATAGTTTTGTGATGAAATCACCAATTTGATCTCGTGACTTCACGTGTTCAAACTTCACTTCCTCCTTCAATATGTATTCTCGAATAAAATGATATCTACATGCAGACTCATGTTTACAAAAGATCTGCTCCTCCAAAATGGCCTTTCACTTTATTGGGCCTAAAGAGTGATTTAAGGAGTTGAATAAAATGAAAATGGCACATGTTCTTTCTTATCAAGCAAGGTGGGTCCCGCTTGTGTCCATTGCAAGTCCTTTTTTCTAATTGCTTCCAGCTTGTTGCATTTCCAAAACCAAATGGAAAATACTTCCTTTTTGTCTTTCTTCAATCACGTGGGCTTTCATTTTGGCAATGTTAAGTGTAAAGATAAGCTGAGTTTGAGTACTGAAGATTAGTCAAGAATCTTGATCCTGAGTATTGGATTCGGAGGAATATTCCTGAGGAAAGCATTCTGAGCCTGAGCGAAGACTTGATCCTGAATCAGGAGTGTTCTGATCCTGACACTCAGACTGACTACCATCCTGAGTGGTCAGATCAGTGAAGACACTGAAGACTCAGTAGAACTGAAGGCAAATCCTGAGAGATCATCCTGAGCTGAAAATCACCTACTCCCTGAGTCACTCAGCATGAAGGCGTATCCTGAGCTGACAGTTATAAAACAGAGCATGGCAAAGGTGACTTCACCAGAGTGATAAAGTCGGTTATTTGGGCAGCTGGCGGAGCAATCTCATTGGACGCCGGAACAGTTATTCAAGACGGTTATAACCATACGAATCTCGTTGATTGGTTAAGAGCTCAAAGGCGGTTACGGGTCTGATCTATAAATACATATTCATTCCAGAAGTAAGCAAGTAATCAAGCAAGATTGTTATTCACTCGATACTTAGAGAGAGATTAGAGTGAGAAAGCTTTGTACTCTGTAAACATTATTCATCGTTTAGTGAAGTGAGTCAACCCCATCTGTGGACGTAGATCAATTTGATCGAACCACATAAATTGCTTGTTCCTTTTCATTTCCTGTTTATTTCTGTTGAGTGTGTTCATCTGGCAAGTTCTTCCAATTGCTCTAAAACTCGAAGTCTTATTGAGTTCGATTCAATCTCCGTACAATTTCACAATAATTGGCACCGTCTGTGGGAAGCGAGGAGGAATCGACTGGTTAATCATCAATCATGGCATCTACCAAGCTGGATTTTGAGAAATTCACTGGAACAAACGATTTTGGTTTGTGGAAGATCAAGATGAAGGCTCTTTTGACTCATCCTGGGCTGGAAAATGCTCTGAAGCCTGAAGACCAACGGCCTCCTTCTTCGTCAGAAAATCCAGGCAAGAAACAAGAAATATTGGAAAAGGCACATAGTACAATCATCTTGTGGTTGGGGGATAAGCCTCTGAGGGAGGTGTGCAAGGAGAAGACTGCCATTGAGGTTTGGAGTAAATTGGAGAAGGTGTATCAGACTAAGTCTGTCACCAACAAGTTGTTCATGAAGTAAAAACTGATGTTATTCAGGATGAATGAAGAGAAGGAGTTGATTGAACAACTTGAGGAATTCAACAAGGCTGCTGATGATCTTGAGAACCTAGGAGTGGAAATTGATGATGATGATAAGGCTTTGATGCTCCTGAATTCTTTGTCTAAATCCTTTGAGAATTTCAAGGATACCTTACTATTTGGGAGGCAGGATAAATTATCCTTTGATTATATTCTGGGTGCGCTGAAAACAAAGTCTATTCAGCTACAAGCTGATAAGAAAAATTCAGTTCAGGCTGAAGGATTGAATGTCAGGTTTATGAAGGGCAAGAAAGATTTTCAGAATAAGAAGAAGAAGAAGAACACAAAGGGGCCAAAATCTGGTGATTTTGTTGAGAAGAGGAAATGTTTTGCTTGTCACAAAACTGGTCATCTCAAGAAGAATTGCCCTGACAGAAATAGGAATCAGGGAGAAGAACAAAAGGCTGATATAACTGTTGCTGTTGAAGGAGGGTATGATAGTGCTGAGGTGTTAACGGTTACTAACCTGAAACTGAATGATGAGTGGGTACTAGATTCTGGATGTTCATTCCATATGTGTCCTGATGAATCATTATTCAGGGAGTTGAGGAGGTTTGATGGAGGCTCAGTTGAGCTGGGCAATAATCAAACATGTAAGGTGAAGGGGAGTGGTTCTGTTAGGTTGAAGCTGCATGATGGAGTAGATAATATACTCTCAAATGTGAGGCTGGTGCCAGAACTGAAGAGAAATCTGATCTCCCTGGGTTCACTGAATCAACTGGGTTATGAGTTCAACACTGAGGATAGTTATATCCCGATAACCAAAGGCAAGAAGGTATACATGAAAGGCAAGAAAGTCAATGGGTTGTATATCCTAATTGGAAGCACTTCTTCAGGGTCAGCAAACAATGTTATGGACAGCACTGAGGCAATGATATGGCATAAAAGGTTGGGCCATATTGGAGAAAGGGGGCTCCAAGAACTTTCAAAGAAGAAGGCATTTGGGGAAGGAAAGGTGATGAAATTGGATTTTTGTGATCATTGTGTCCTGGGTAAATCCAAGAAAATCCCATTCCCAAAGGGTAAGAAGACTATTGATGCACCTCTGGATTATGTTCATTCTGATATCTGGGGACCAGCTAAGGTGGAGACTCATGGAAGGGGAAGATACTTCATGACAATCATTGATGATTTCAGCAGGAAAGTATGGGTGTTCATACTGAAGCAGAAGAGTGAGGCCTTGGCAAGGTTCAGAGATTGGGTCAGTGAACAAGAAAATAAGAGAGGAAGATCCATTAAACATCTCAGGACTGATAATGGATTGGAGTATGTATCAGAGGAGTTCAACAATTTTTGCAAGGAAAGGGGAATCACTAGACATAGGACAGTGCCTGCAAATCCTCAGCAAAATGGCTTGGCTGAAAGGATGAATATGACTATCCTGGAAAAAGTCAGGAGTATGTTGTCAGATGCAAAGCTACCCAAGGTGTTTTGGGGGGAAGCACTCAGTACAGCTTGTTATCTTATTAACAAGTCACCTTCCTCAGCAATTGAGTTCAGGACACCTGATAAGGTGTGGTATGGGAGGATCTCGGACTACAAAAACCTGAAGGTATTTGGTTGCTCAGCTTTTGCCCACATCAGGCAGGATAAGCTGGAACCTAGAGCACTGAGATGTATCTTCTTAGGATATCCTAAGGGAGTGAAAGGATACAAGTTATGGTGTTTGGAACCTGGACATAAAAGGTGTATTGTCAGTAGAGATGTGACTTTCAACGAGAAAGTCATGGGATATAATCAGTTCATCAGCATACACGACTCAGATAGTATACTTTCAGGAGATGGATCTCAGGTCGAGGTGGAGACTCCTGAAAGGAACTCAGGACAAGAAATTTTTTAGGCAGGTGAAACCTCAGGAAGGACTTAAGAGGAGTCAGAGGAAAGTGATACTGACGATCATTCTGACCATTCAATTTCAGATACTGAAGGCCAAGATCTCAGGAATTATAGTCTTGCGAGAGACAAACACAGGAGAAATATACACCCTCCAACTAGATACGGTCATGCTGATATGGTGTCCTATGCCCTGATAACCGCTGAAGAGGTGGAGCATCAGGAACCAAAAAGCTATACTGAAGTTGTGTCAGGTAAAGACAAGGAGAGATGGATATTGGCCATGACTGAGGAACTTCAGTCATTAGAGAAGAACAACACTTGGACCTTAGTGAACAAAGTTCAGGGACAAAAGGTGGTCAGTTCCAAGTGGATCTTCAAGAAGAAATCTGAAATGGGGTCAGGAGGAAGAGAGAAGCTGAGATATAAGGCAAGGCTTGTTGCCAGAGGCTTCACTCAGAGAGAGGGGGTAGACTTCAATGAGGTATTCTCACCAGTGGTGAAACACTGTTCAATCAGAATCCTATTGTCAAAGGTAGCTCAGGAGGACTTGGAGCTTCAGCAGTTAGATGTCAAGATAACATTTCTACATGAAGACCTGGAAGAAACTATACACATGCAACAACCTGAAGGTTTTATTTTACCTGGGAATCAGGATAAGGTGTGTCTACTGAAGAAATCATTGTATGGACTGAAGCAAAGTCCGAGGCAATGGTGCAAGAAGTTTGATAGTTTTATGATCTCCATAGGCTTTACAAGATGCATGTATGATAGTTGTGTCTATCTTGAAAAACAAGGAAAGGAAGTACTCACATATCTGCTGCTCTATGTGGATGACATGTTGGTTTCAAGCAAGAGTCCTAAAAGAATTCAGAGGCTAAAAGCAAAGCTCAGTAGCACATTTGACATGAAGGATCTGGGTATGGCTAAGAGGATACTGGGGATGGAAATTATCAGAGATAAGGACAAAGGGAGGTTGTTCTTAACTTAGAAGGATTACATCCTGAAGATACTCAGGAGGTTCAACATGCATGAAGTCAGAGTTGTATCTACACCCCTTGGTCAACAGTTCAAACAGACATCAAGTCAGTGTCCAAAGTCAGATGAAGAGAAGGCACACATGAGTAAAATTCCTTACTCAAATGGGATAGGTAGCATAATGTATGCTATGGTGTGTAGCAGACCAGATTTAGCACATGCAGTCAGTGTGGTCAGTAGATTTATGGCAAATCCAGGAAAGACACACTGGGAGGCTTTTAAGTGGATAATGAGATACTTAAAAGGAACTGAAAATCTGGGGTTACTCTTCGAGAAGACTAAGGATGACACTCAACCACTTCAGGGATATGTGGACTCAGATTATGCTGAAAGCATTGATACAAGGAAATCCTTATCAGGATATGTGTTCACATTATATGGTACAACAATCAGTTGGAGATCAGTACTTCAGTCAGTAGTAGTGCTCTCAACTACTGAGGCTGAGTATATTGCGATGACTGAAGCAGTGAAGGAAGCAATGTGGCTCAAGGGTATGATTAAAGAATTTGGAATTAGACAAAAGGAAATTGCAGGTCAGTGTGATAATCAGAGCACAATTCATTTGGTTAAACATCAGGTCTTTTATGAAAGGTCAAAACATATTGATGTCAGACTTCATTTTGTGAGAGATGTGGTTGAAAAGAAAGTGATTTCAGTGCAGAAGGTTTCTACTGAGGATAATGCTGCGGATATGCTGACTAAGGTCTTACCTATTTCCAAGTTCAGATACTGCTTGGAGCTGATCAAGCTGCAGTCATGGGATGTACCATGAGTTAGGTCCTGAGGTGGAGTATGGAATGGGGGAAACTCACTTACTTTAAGGTAGAGAATTGTTAAGTGTAAAGATAAGTTGAGTTTGAGTACTGAAGATTAGTTAGGAATCCTGATCCTGAGTATTGGATCCGGAGGAATATTCCGGAGGAAAGCATCCCGAGCCTGAGCAAAGACTTGATCCTGAATCAGGAGTGTTCTGATCCTGACACTCAGACTGACTACCATCCTGAGTGGTCAGATCAGTGAAGACACTGAAGACTCAGTAGAACTGAAGGCAAATCCTGAGAGATCATCTTGAGCTGAAAATCATCTACTCCCTGAGTCACTCAGCATGAAGGCATATCCTGAGCTGATAGTTATAAAACAGAGCATGGCAAAGGCGACTTCACCAGAGTGATAAAGTCGGTTATTTGGGCAGCTGGTGGAGCAATCTCATTGGACGCCGGAACAGTTATTCAAGGCGGTTATAACCATACGAATCTCGTTGATTGGTTAAGAGCTCAAAGGCGGTTAAGGGTCTGATCTATAAATACGTATTCATTCCAGAAGTAAGCAAGTAATCAAGCAAGATTGTTATTCACTCGATACTTAGAGAGAGATTAAAGTGAGAAAGCTTTGTACTCTGTAAACATTATTCATCGTGTAGTGAAGTGAGCCAACCCCATCCGTGGAAGTAGATCAATTTGATCGAACCACGTAAATTGCTTGTTCCTTTTCATTTTCTGTTTATTTCTGTTGAGTGTGATCATCCGGCAAGTTTTTCCAATTGCTCTGAAACTCGAAGTCTTATTGAGTTCGATTCAATCTCCGGACAATTTCACAACAGGCGATACCATGATTTAATTTCCAATCACTAGTCAAATTTTTGGCACAACTGCCGACCAGAGTGTAGCCATAACCGCATCCCTGTTCACTGCCCGACGTCGTCGTGCTGTTCGCGCCCCAACCTCTGTCGGATTTCCGCCCTTTGCTGAAATCATGAACCACGCAGTAGGTTTATGAAGGTTGTAGATTAGGAGTAGAAATTAGGGATTAAACAAATTTATTTTTTGTCAATTTTAATTCATTAGGATTAGGAATTATTTTTTCTACTGCACTTTAAATTTTTGTTTTGGAGATTTTCAGATTTTATTTGTTATTCATTTTGATTTTTTATTTCAAGTTATAATTAGGATTTATGCTTATTATTTCAATTGTTCCTGCTATAATCTTCTTTTTGTTTAATTTATTTATTGGTATGATTCTTTTTGTCTCAATTATGAATGTTGACCCATTAGTCATGAGTTAGGTATTTTGCTTTGGGTGAAGGAAAATTATGAATGATTATAGTCTTTGACTTCAATTTATTTTGTAGGTTCTCTGACGAGACGAGTCCTTTTAGTAGGTCACTGAGATACTTAGGGTTTTAATTTCTATTGATGAATATTTGAGTCCTAATCACAACAATATAAGAGTTGAGTGAGAAGGGTAAGATTATTTACTTGATAGTAATGGATTCTAAGCATATTGGGTTAATATTCCTATGACATTGAGAGATGTTTAGAAACTGAGAATAAAACTATTAGGGTGTTGAAATATGAATGAGAGTTCTATTTCAGCAATACATTAATGTCTGGCTTACTCATTAGATAACCTTTATAAAGGAATTTTAGGCAATTGATTGTAATTGGTGCATAACGGAATTCACCCAAAGCATCTCATTATTTCTGTCGTTTTAGTTTAGGTTGTTATTTAGATATTGATTCGTTTCAATTT
The DNA here is from genome assembly GCA_026898435.1 of Prunella vulgaris. Classification (NCBI taxonomy): domain Eukaryota; kingdom Viridiplantae; phylum Streptophyta; class Magnoliopsida; order Lamiales; family Lamiaceae; genus Prunella; species Prunella vulgaris. Next base: position 83,660 of record JAPKLY010000925.1, read on the forward strand.
TTGCATTTTAAGCAGTGTAGTTAGATAGAAACCAAATCCTGCAATTTCATTCTTGTTTATTTTATTCCACAAACTCACACACTCACACATCTTAGAATTAGATTGTTTCATTGCTTCTCGTGGATTCGATATTTATAACTTGGTCAGCTTACCACTACACGATCCTATACACTTGTAGGAAAGTGCATTTATGTGCGAACACAAATTGCTTGTTAAGTTTTTGGGTGCCTTTGCCGGGATTGAGGACGACGGTGTTGGAGAAATCGATTTCGGTGTCTTCAGAGGTAGTGGCGCGGCGGTTGTGAACAGAAATTGGTTGAGCAGATGAAGGCGTCTGGATTTTAGGCGGCATAGGAACAAATTGTGTTGCTGTTTGTTGGCGGAAATTGGTTATGGAAATGAACAATTTGGGCCATGGCACATTTGTTGTTATGGTGATTATGACTTTTAACTTTCGATTTCAGAGAGTTGTTTGTGGTGGTGAGTTGTTTTGTGGTGGAGATGCGTTGGGATTGTGGTTGTTTCAGGGAATCAGCAGAAGTGGTTTGACATTTTGTTGGTTCTGTGGTCCCACGTAGACTGTCACACATGGTTCTCATTCAAACAAATCTGAAATTATCAAAATTAGTGTAATATGACAATTTTTCAATTAATAGGGTCTAGATAACCAGGGCCATATAATATGGGCCTCATAAGAGCCCATGATATTGTTGTTGGCTCATATCCGTACCCAGAAATATATTATTTGTGATCAATAAAAATAGGGAAAAAACAGGACAATCATCTGGAAGATTGGAGAAGAAACACGAAAGCGTAATTGGATGAAAGCGCGAGAATCATCTCCTCTCCCATATAAATTAACCTCTCAACTCTCCCTAATTCCTCACCAAATTGTCATTTCGAAATTCTTCAGAAACAATTAAATTCAGTAATTAATCAATTTTTTGCTGCTGAAATTAATCTAAAATGTCGCTGATTCCAAGCTTATTTGGGAACCGCCGAAGCAACGTTTTCGATCCCTTTTCACTCGACATTTGGGATCCCTTTAAGGGCTTTCCTTTTTCCTCTTCCATTGCCAATTTCCCCTCCTCCACCGGAGAAACCACGGCGGTGGCTAATGCTCGCATCGACTGGAAAGAAACGCCGGAGGCCCACCTCTTCAAGGTGGATGTTCCCGGGTTGAAGAAAGAGGAGGTGAAGGTGGAGGTTGAAGATTGTTCTATTCTGCAAGTTAGCGGGGAGAGGAGGAAGGAGCAGGAGGAGAAGAACGACAAGTGGCACCGCATCGAGAGGAGCAGCAGCAAGTTCCTCCGCCGCTTCAGGCTGCCAGAGAATGCTAAGTTGGGTGAGGTGAAGGCGGCGATGGAGAATGGGGTGCTGACAGTGACGGTGCCAAAGGAGGAAGTGAAGAAGGCTGAGGTGAAGGCCATTGACATATCTGGTTAACCACAACCTCAATTTGGAGAATAAAGAGCAGCGTTGTCGTATAGTGTTTGGAGTGTGGTCTTGTGCTTTTTCAGATGTTGAATTATTTGTTGTTCAGATGTTAGGTCTGTAAACAATATCATGATGGATATGTCGCACAGTTAATAAAAATTGGGAGTGTACTTTTTAACGAAAGAGATTATAAGTGATATTTCAACATTTACAATTAAATTGATTACACCCACATTAATGGGACACAAATTTACAACACAACAACTCCCTTCCATATACTGTGTTTCAATCAGGAGGCAGAGTACTCATTACTTGCATGCAGAGTAGTGCAGCATTGATCTTCTTGAATAAGGACCAGAGGATTTTTTGTCCCACATCGAGCAAGTAGGCATAGGAAAGACGATGGGATTGCAAAATTAAAAGGGGCAGAGGTGCGTGTTGCTCCATACTTACCTGGACGGGGTCAATGGGCGACCAAGAAGGTTCATGGCCTAGGTTGGCGACCTCCATTGCACTCAGGAGGGGCGCCCGCTTAAGGTCGGCCCAAATGGTCGAGCCTACGTCATAATTTGTGGTAGAGGGGGCCTGCGTTCGCGCGGCAGATCTTCAAATATAGCTCTGCTTCCCACATCGACTATATGCGATCTTAGGTTAGGTAGATCTATGCCATCTTTCAATGCAGCACGTCATGTGATTTTCCACCTATATGTACATGGCAAGGTTTAAATTCTTCAAAAAGATGAGTCTATAAACATGCTCTTTCTTTAAAAAAAAATTGAGTTCATCTCTTGCTTTGTTTGTTACACATGTAGGGAATCTTCCTGCTGAAGATGACGGACGAATTGAAAGAGAATTCAAATTCAGTAGTCAATTTCCTAGAGAACTCCATCAGAATATCGTCAATAATATTAATTATTTTAGCATTTTTGATACAACTTTCCATTTTCGTCAGTCAGGCGATCGATGAAAAAAAGTCTAGGAATTGAAGTACGGCATAAAATAATATAATTCTAGGATGAGTAAAGAATATGATTCTGTCAAGAGGAAGATGATTTTTAGCTATGAATTTCAAACTTTGAACAATAACTTCAGTGATCAATTAATGTTTGTTTACCGGAAGATTTCATGGACGTGCTAAACCCAGTTGATTTTCTTAGAAATGATTACCAAGAGGATGACCCCCAAACAATTATCTCACATCCGAAACCACCAAATATTGGTCGAGAGTTGCATGAAAAAATTGAAAGGAGGAATGACTGATATGACCACGCAGCTGTGCGGTGAGCACAAAGTGAACTATTCTTTCGCCTTTTACTAAATAATACCGTGTGCGCACCGCAATTCAAGCAGCATACGCCTCTTTTTGGAGGGTCCTTTCTAACCAGAAAGGCTCCAGCAATACAAGTTTAATTAAATTTTTTTAGTAATGAGAATTGTAATAGTGTAATTGATGAGGTAGTAAAATTTGTTTTAACCGCGCGCCTCTGTTCTTGATTGGTATGTATATGTGTGGGGGAAATGTGATCAAGATATTCCTAATTGGATGTTAGCCTTTTGTGGTTTAATGGAAATTCTCTTTCCTTGAAAAGAATTTAGAGAACAATCTTCCATTGCACAATGAGGGAGTAGTTATCCAACCACATAGAAATTACAGAAAACCACATCAGTGACAGATGATTAAAAAGCCACAGCTCATAGCTTTTGATTTATCTCTGCGCTTGGGAAATGATGCAGCAAGTGAGGATCTAACTGTGGTGTGTCTATTCCAAACCATTTTAGGCCTGAGTTCTGCTTAGGCCCTTGAAAAAATTTGAAAGGGCAATCTTTCCTTTGTATTAATAATTATTAGTTATTAAAGTGTTTATATAGGTGAAGTATATAGTTAAACCTGTTCTATTAAAATTCTGCAAACCAGTTTCATTACAAATAAGTTTCACATTTACGCATGCTCTTGGGCATAAGAGATTGTGAAGACTTATATCCTATATTTTAAAATGTGGTTCAAACTTGCCACCCGACCCCTACTTAGATATTCCAACGTACAACTCAATAGTGTTGGACCGGCCACCTTCCGAAGCATTCAAAAGTTGGCCCAAAAGTGAGATTTTTGGGTTCAATCGATAGTCGGTTAAACCGGGCAACTTTATGAGCTGCAACATATTTTGCTTGAACTCGCCTAAAATCAAAGAATACCCATGTTCAGAATACATATTCGATTCTCCAAGATTGATGATTTTGTAGATCCCAATTCAATTTGCAGATTCTCGGGAATGAATCTAAAATAAGATGATAAAAGGACAAATTTAAGAGAGACGAAACACACAAAAGGTGAAGTTTGGAGAGTGGCGGCAGATCTGTGCATATGAATCCCTGTCCCGTCCCCAGCTTAAGGGGTGTAAATTTCTCTCATCCCTGTCCCTTGGAAAAGTAATCAAGGATTCTCCCCTGCTTCAGGCTGCCAGAGAATGCTAAGTTGGATTCAGGCGATGAAGAAGGGGTGCTGACAGTGACAGTGCCAAAGGAGGAAGCGTAGAAGGCCGAGGTGAAGGCCATTGACATATGGGTTAAAATCAATTTCCCACCTGTACTATGTCACTTTTTTCAATTTGCTACCTGTACTATTTTTTTATCAAATTGCAACTTGTACTAAGAAAAATTTACAAAATGCTACCTAAAGTCAATTTTTATTCTTTTTTTTTTTAATGTTATATTTGTTAAGATTATACTCCTAATCCCATATTATTTATTTCATTAATTTATATTATAATTATTAATAATAAAAAAATTGATGTTAAAAAAATATAATTTCTATAGAACGACGATAACATAATTGGAATTCGACTTTTACCAGCATCGATTTTTTTACCGGCATTGATTTTTATGTGGCAATAAATATATATAAATAAATTATTGTTATGGATTGACGAATATAACCTTAAAAAATATAGCATTGACAAAAAAAAAGAATAAAATTAAAGTATAAGTTGCAATTGGTCAATTTTTCATAGTACATGTTGCAATTTGATAAAAAAATTAGTGCGGATTGCAAATTGAAATAAGTGATATAGTATAGGTGGCAAATTGATATTAACCCTTGACATATCTGGTTAACCCAATCCCAATTTGGAGAAAATAGAGCAACCTTGTTGTATAGTGTTTTGATTGTGGTCTCCTGTTTTTTTCAGATGTTGATTTTTTTGTTGTTTAGATGTTAGGTCTGTAAACAATATTATGATGGATATGTCGCATTATCAATAAAAATTAAGAGTGTACTTTAAACGAAAGAGATTTCAAGTGGTATTTCAACATTTACGATTAAATTGATTACACACACATTTACAATTGAAGGCTCTCTCTCCTCCCCTCCTCGGTTTTCCTTGCATCTATAGGTATGTTTTTATCTGACGTTCTTATCGTATTTAGTGTCGTCGGGTCAATAAACACAATATCTCATTTCCCAGATTTCATTCTACCTTGAGTCATTAAAACACTCTCATTTCTTGTATTCTGTCACGCCCAGCATAAATGGATTCAAGTTATAATTTATAAGTCGCATTTAAGGTTTTAAAGTTAAGTTGCACGTAGGATTAAATATTGTGCTTTAGTTCTTTAAGTTTTTCACGAGCCTTAAGTATTAATTTTTCTGATGATTAAGTTAGTAAAGTTGATTTGAGTATTTGAGAATTAAGATTAAGTTCTTGATAATTTATTTTGGGCTTTAGTATGTGAATTAAAAGTTAGAGAGCCAAATTAAGATATGATCCAATTAAGTATTTAATTTAAGGATTTAGAGGATTTAAGTTGATTGGTTATTAAGTGTTATAATTCAATTGGGATCGAGAAAATTAGGATTTATTAAGTACCAATTTATTAAGGGTATAGGAGTAATTTACTGAGTTTGTTATTTAGAGATAAGGATGAATTTATATGAGATCTTGACTAGGATATGTGATTAAAGATTTGGATCAAGAAATTAGGAATAAATCTTTAAGGGATCTCGATTAGATTTTATATGAAATGTTATAGAACAAGAAAATATCCAAGGTTTAGATTTTCAAGAGATTATTATCAGAATTATTTGGACTTTAAGCGAAGGAATAATGTTAGGACTTTAAGGTATTACTCTCAAGGGAATAAATGTGCATGTTGCAAAGTTAGACTATATTTGTCGGATATGTAAGGAGTTAAGTTAAGATTTTATTGCTAGGTGTTAAATGTTACTTGCAAAAGTTGGGAGTATTATTTATGGACAAGAGTGATATTATAAGTATCTAGGATATATTTATTTGGAGAGATGATATTTGATATTTATTTATTGGATATTTTGAGGTTAAACTCTGAAATTATTTGAGGAATATTTAGTGTATCTTTGGGAATAATTGTGAAGATTTAAGTTGAGATTTAATTTGTTGGAGGATTAATTCAATTACTTAAGTTACAGTATTAATATTGGTGATTGATTAAGGATTTAGATTTGAATTTGGTTTTAATTGTGGGATTAATTTATTAAGTATAAGATTTATTTATTGAGGTAAGTAATATTGGCAAGAATAAGGATTAACACTTTTATTAAGAAGAAGTAGCATTAGATTTCCCTAGAAGAAGTAGTTGGTCACCTTGTGAAGAGTGCCGTTTGTACTTACATTTTTAGAGAGTTAGTTTTTAATCCTTTAAGTTCTTAAGTTTAAGTTTTATTTTCTTGCTTAGTATTAGTTGATCCGATTAATATTACTTTTGGACTTCTAGACTAGGACTTTAATATTTTAAGGAATAGGAGTATTACTTTGTGGTATAGTCCATTAAGATTTTTAGTCCTTTAAGTATTAATCTTTTAAGGGTAAAATAGTAATTGAGGACTTATTATTTTTGGGATTAGATATTATTATGAGGATTAAATTTAGAGAAGGAATACTTTTAGGAGAGAGAAAATTAGAAAGTTGTTACAAGGATGAGGGTATTTTTGGAAGATCAAGGTTTAGAGTTAGTTAGAGTCCTTATTATTTTATTTGGAGAGATACAAGATTTCCTTAAGGGGAATTTCGAATTTAGGCCTTTAGGATTTAATATTATTGATATCTTGAGGTTGTTAGATAGATCATATTATTTTATTAGAGATTTTACCAAGATTTCTCAAGAATGTTCCAAGATATATTACGACATATTTTCCACATCTTCATTTTCGGCTAAGATACCATATCTAACCCATATTTTCGTCCATGATACCTTAATCAAGCCTATAATTTCGTTCACCACCATCCTATATTCATCCAAGATATTATTCCAAAGATTCAATCCAAGATTTATTGATTCTAGTCCTATAATTTTCGGCCATCACCCAATATTTCCAAGATATCTTCAAGATTTGTTCATGAACCATTATATTTCCTTTCATACTAGATTTCGGCCAATATTACTCATATCTAAGCCATAAATTTCGTTCACCATCTTCACATAATCATAAGATATTATTAAGCCCTATATCTTTCCATCCTATAAATATAGGACCCTTAATTGGCATCAAATTTCACCTACACCTTATTAAATTTTCGAGAATATTAAGAGAGAGAGAGAGAGAGAGAGAGAGAGAGAGATAAGATCCGAGAGTTGTAGAGGTTTCGATTCTAGGACATAGCAAGGCCGGACGTACACACGCTCTTACACGTTATATTCAAGTTTTCAAGAATCAAGGTGGGGTTACATGGTGAAAAGTGGTATTTCTATAGTTCGATTTTTAAATGTTACGTTGATGTGTTTATGTGTTTATGTGCTATAAGTCTATGGATGCCCTTGTGGTGTCAAAATACTACGGATGCTCTTCGGGAGTATCAATTCCACGGGTACAATTTAGTTGTATCAAAATATGACCACGGATGTAATTTAGTTGCATCAAACATGTCTACGGATACGATTTAGTCGTATCAAATCTATGTCTATGAATGGTATGTTTTCATGTACGCATGTCCGTTTTATTTAGATTTCGAACTAACGTTCCCCACTGAGATTTATTTTATAAATTCTCACCCCTTTCACCAAACTATTTTTCAGATTATGTCGAGTAAGGGACGAGGTGGTCAAGGTGGAGGCGTGTGGATGTGGGAAACAAGAGAAGAGATGAAAAGATAATTTCACACGAAAGTTTGATGTTTAATTCGTTTCTTTTAATTTGATTGGATTTTGGTACTTTATTTTAATTGCATGAAGGATTTAATTTGAATTTAGGAATTTATGAATATTCTGGTACTTAGACACTTTTTAATGAAATTAGACTTTTGAAAAGATTTATTAATTTTATGACTTGATTCTATATGATAGATTATGGATTATCTTAGAGATAAATCATGTTTTAGGGTATTAAATGTTAAGAATTTAATTTGGTTAGTAAAATTACATTTTTGGGCAGTAAGTGGACGTGTCTTATGTGATTGTATGTTGGGGATTAAGTTGCATAAGAATAGATTTGATTTATGGTCCCATATGTTAATTAAAGTCCTTGATTTTGCATGTATTAGAAATCACGTTTTACAACTCCATAAATCCCGAAATTTTTACAGTAAGTTTTTCATGATAAAGTACGCTTATAAACCAAATTTCACAATTTTATAAATAGTAGAAGTCTATGGTTTAATTTAGTCCCTTAATTACCTAGTATTCGACTTTTATGAAATAATTCAAGAAGTTTTCATTAATAAAATATTTTTACCAGTATTATATGATTTATTAAGTGTTTTAGACGTGATTATTTAATTAGTAATATGAGATTTGATAAAAGAATGATTTTCTAATAAACTAGTGGACTGTTTTCGAAAAATATAAGTTCTACAGCTGTATACGAATATTTATGTGATTTTATAAGTATGATTTGATATTATGTGATATGTTAAGTTGGAATTATTTAGGTTGCATGTAGATTTAATTATTTGGGAATTATTATTATGCTTAATAATTATTATTACTCAAAGCATGTAGATTATGTTGAGATTTTATTTTGTGATTTATGTGAAAGTATTATGTTTTAATTCAAAGAGCTTTAAAGAAAAAGAAAAATTTATTTCATGATAATTTAGATCACACCCAAAGAATTTTCTTTTCAATATTTATTAAAGACTTCCGCTGTTTATGAAAATTGGGGCGTGACATATTCCATATCAACTATATAAATCCCTGAGTCATTAAAACACTCTTCTCGTTTTTCCACTTCCCGCAAGATTGCTACTCGCAAGCAAATGGTCTCTTGGCATACAAGTTGCTGTATTTTACAGGTTATGAGTTTTATTCCATGTAATCAAGGCGAAATGACACCCAAAAAACAAATGCTTTGCTAACTATGTCTGTTCTTTACACAGGGGATATATACTAACGTTCATATACTCATTACTTGCATGCAGTGAAGTTATTGAATAAGGACTAGAGGATTTTTTGTCCCACATCGAGCACGTAGGTAGAGAAGCGTGAGAGAAGAGCAAAATTAAAAGGGACAGAGATGCATCTTGCACCATACTTACCTGGATGGGGTCAATGGGCGATCAAGAAGGTTCATGGCCTAGGTTGGGGACCTCCATTGCACTAAGGAGGGGCGCCCGTCTAAGGTTGGCCCAAGTGGTCGAGCCTAAGTCATAATTTGTGTTAGAGGGGGCCTGCGTTCGCGCGGCTCCTGCCCAAGCTTAGTTTAATATTTGCAATTTTTCTTGTCCCACATCATTTTGCTGTGATCATTCATCTATATTCCATCTTAGATAGATCTGTGCGCTCTTTCAGTTCTGCAAGTCATGTGATTGTTTTCTCATTATTCGCTACTTCCACATGTACATGGCAAGATGATTTTGGGCTATGAATTTCAAACTTGGAACAATAACTTCATTGTTCAATTGTTTGTTTAACGATCATAATTAATGGACGTGGACCCACTTGATTAATTTTCTTGGAAATGGTTCTTCTTGGTTGGGTGGGTTCTACCAGAATGCTATGCTTACGATCAAGACTAGCCCTCTTTCCGAAAGCTTCGTTTTTGGGACTGGTCTCATAACAGAGTACGTAGAAGCAAAATCCCTGATTAAGACTAAACTTCCAAGAGAATTATCCCACATCGGAAACCACCAAATATTGGTCGACTGTTGCATGAATAAATTGAAAGGAGAAATGAGTGCTATGATCATGCAGCTACGCGGTGAGCACAAAGCGAACTATTCTTCGCCTTTTACTAAAGAAAACCGTGTGCACGCCGCAATTCAAGCAGCCTACGCCTCTTTTTGGAGGGTCCTTTCTAACAAGAAAGGCTCCAGCACTATGAGTTTAAATATTTTTTGTATTATTTTTATTTTCATCCCTTTTGTTCAATTACAGTAAAATCTCTATATATTAATAATGTTGGGACGGGAGGATTTTATTAATTTATAAATATATTATGTCGATAAATTAATAATTTATTAATTTAAAGTTGTTTTAACGTATATGCACAGTTGACCTTCAAAGTTTCAAATTTTTTGAATAACTTTAAGTATACATGCATGATTATTGATGAAAATTAAGTTAAAATACAAATGTACTAGTAGAATTCCATGAACACAAACTCACGTGGAAGTTGCAAGTTACAGTAAATTCTTATTTTACTAAGTTGTCTTAAGAATATTCAAGTACATCATATATATATGGATTATTTTTAATAATTATTAATTTATAGTTTCGTCGGGACCAATATATATACAATGGGATCTCAATAAAATTATTATATTATAATTTTATTGATTGGGTCCCAAATTTTTACTGGTCCCAACTTGGGACCGGATAAATTATTAGTTTTAGCGAGGTTATTAATTTAACGAGATTTTACTGTATCTGGTTATTTGAAATCATGGTTAAATATACCAAATATTGTATCACTTTTCTCCCTAAAAAAAGTAGTATTATATATTTTTATTTGATATTTTTTCAGATTTATTTGGATTTAAATACAGTAAAACCTCTATATATTAATAATGTTGGGACCGGAGGATTTTATTAATTTATAGAGATATTATTATATCGATAAATTAATAATTTATTAATTTAAAGAAGTTTTAACGTATATATACAGTTGACCTTTAAAGTTCCAAATTCTTTGAATAACTTTAAATATACATGCATAGTTATTGATGAAAATGAAGTTAAAATACAAATGTACTAGTAGAATTTCATGGACACAAACTCACACGGAAGTTGAAATGGCTTGTTTAAATTAATTGATTTTGGAAAATACAAAAATATGGTTCATTGGATTAACATTTGTGCATTGAATCATTATAGAAGTCTGCACTATATATTTATCCATTGGAATCTTGGTAAATCACACAAAAAAATGACCACTCATCTAAAAGGAATTCAAAAATCAACCATGATCAACCAACAACGAAAGATGTTATGTGAGTATAAAGAGATCAACCTGGATGCACTCAAAATGATTTGGTGAAATGGGTTGAAAAATCTTTCAATTTGAAAGTTAGCCAAGCAACAATTTCGAACACTCTTAAGAGATCTGCAGAATTCCTATCATCTGACTTTGAGAAAGGTGGGTCGTCTAAGCGTCATAAATCAGCCAAGTATCCAGACCTTGAGAAGGTTGTTTGTGAGTGGTTTCTCCAACATCAAGACCATGTGAATATAATCGGGGAGCTAATCTTAGAGAAGACGAATGAGACACTTAAGCTTTTACATCCAGAGTGTAGCGCCCCAAATCTACGTATAAATAAATAACTAGAATTCGAGGTGCTACTGTTGCTACAGAAATTGAACACATTTTTTTTTAAACTACACACACACACATGTATGAAAAACACATGTATAAAAAGAAATTTATGCAGCGGAATAAATAGACGTTGTAATTTTATTAAACATGTCTGACAGATATATCTAGGGTTAAGTTTTCATAACAATACATGGTAAGTCTTTAGTTTACAAAATTATAATCATCAAACGACTTAAAGTTTGTCGATCGGCATAAGAATATATTGTCTAAACAGGAATCGCAATATCATTTATTTAATTATAAAGTAGTATCATAATTTTAGTCGAACTGGGAAATTATTTGTGTCATCATTACTGTCCTTGCTCCCCGTATGTGAAATCTGCAAAAGGTGTTAGAAAGGGGGCGTGAGAATTTAATCTCACTTGTGGATGACTTGCAAACCGTCATGAGAATGGTACGTCCGAAGTATAATAATAATAAGGTACTCATTCTTTATGTGATATTAATCCAATTATGGATTCTTCATGAATTCAAGTCACATGTAAAACACAGATAATAATTGTATAAAATAATTAACCAGCCACAGTCAATTCACATAATATTACTGAACTTATTTCACATTGAGCTATTGTCAAAAGATCATTTTTCATATATTGGCCTAATCTGCCAAAAATATTTCCAGATAATATAAATCTCCCCAAAATTTACGTCTAATGGTCTTTCTACCACAATGATAGCATACATGATCACTGGTGGCCAATACCACAAAAGTGTGGTCCTGAAACCTAATTTATTGTGGACGCGCACGGTCCACTTATTAATCAGGACCACTGGTAGTATTTCGCTACAAATTAAAATGTGATCATGTAACCTGCTTTTATTTTCTCGTAAAACTGTCATTTCACATTGTGGGGAAGATTTACTAAATTTGTAAATCATGCGCACAGAATATTATTATTATCATGAATTCGTGTAAGTATTAGATATGAGCAATCCACATAATGCAAATATACACATCACATATTATATATATTCTATTTTAATTCTCAAGTATAATATTTATTTATTATTTTGCTTACTTAGTCGAGTCCAGAATATACCAGCATGACGAATTAAATGCATAACGAATCACCCACCTGTTAACTTTTTAGATAAAGTTACAAACTTTCTTGAGAGTATTTCGATATTAGGAGTAGCAGGTATGTCTGAGTTCTGACTTGGGCCGCACTCTACCTAGCACAGTTTTTCTTTCATCTTTAGTGATCATTTATAAGTTGTCTAAGAAAACTCGATAATATATAAAGTCTCGCGAAATTGTCCTTCTGTTTGGTTTGTTCGTTTAAGATTTTTTATTCGCCAGTTAGTTCAAAGTTCTTTAGCTTTTCTTACCCTTTTTATGGTTTTATTATAAATATCTAAACTACAAAATAAAATATTTACATTCCCAAAGTGTCTAAGTATCAAGGATAAGTTATGAGAAAAAAGTGATCTTTTTCTAAGGACATAAGATTAAGTATAGTTTTAATAAGTTTGTCATAGTAAGTAAAGAAACGTCGCAACTTATTTTACAATTTTTCAGGCACTTTTAAAAATTCATAATTTTTGTTATAATAACACATAAGCGTATACACTACATAAACATGATTTGTTACAATACTAAAAGAATATGAAAAAAGTTACATTTTCATTTTTTTTTTTTGAAAATGGGTCAATGTTTCCTTCCATTTTATTCCATCTTCAAACATTTATTTCTCCTAAGATATGGATCCTAGGAGTGTCAAATTTCGCAGACTTATACTATTCCAGCTCAAGGTTATCAGCGTATTTTTATTTTATTTTATTTTACTAACAGACGAGGTAAGAGATATACTTGTTCAAAGTAGCTAGTTTGGACCTTATGAAATTTTACCCCTAAATTCTTTCCGCATGTTTTCAGCTACACCATTGCTTCTTAGTCTAAACAAAATTGAATTAAAAATACTTATAAAGTTTTAAAAATTATAAAATTGAACATGGTGAGTCTTTAACAAGTGTAGATCATGATAAAAGTTTTACTTCACAGAAAAGGATTCATTCAACATGATAACTCAAGCAAAACGTTGACAAAGGTACAATCTGGACACATGTTTTTCAAAAATCGGTATCTCCTCAGGATCAACTCTAAAAATCACAAAACTTTGTAAGAATATAGTATACTTCAATTAGAACATCCACACAAAATTTCATAAATTTCTGGTCGCTAGAAATATAGGAATCAAGGCAATTAATCTAGGCATCACCGAAATCGTTTGAAACTGAACACATCATTTTCAGAAAATTATTTCTCTCTATTCCTATGTCTGATGATCACGAAAATTACACAGGTTGTAGTTCATCATTAATATATCACTCAGTAAAAATATCAAGATTTTATCATGGCCGTAAAAATGAAAACGAAAGCTGAAAGTAGCTGCTCCTAAGTCCACTCTATTTAGGACACCTCAATTTAGAAAATTCACATCTCCTTCGTTTTAAGTCGGATCAATTTAGTAAAATTTAGTAAAATTCACATCTCCTTCATTTTAAATTCACATCACCTCAATTTAGTAAAATTTTCATAATTTTCCTACGGCTAGAACTATAAAAACGAATTAAAGAAGAACACTCACCACAGGTTCAGTCGGGAATAACTACCCTGACTTCAAAAATTCATAACTTCGTAATACTAATTCAAAACACCACCAAATTTGGACAGAAGGTATTTAAGTCATACAAGAAGTCACAGAAAAAGTTTCAAAATTTTCCTAGCATCGAAACATGAGAAACGATCTAAAATTCGAGGTATATAAGCACATAGCAAGGTTTATAGTTGTAACCTTTGTAGTTTCTTCTTGATTTGTAGTCTTGATGAAAATTCCTTTTTAACTTCTGATGGTTTAACTATTCAAATATAATGGAGGAAGGTTTCTTCAATTGTAAGGGTAAAAGAAAAGAGACCGAGTGAGAGATTGAAGGAGAAGAGTGGCTATTTTTGATGGTGAGAATGTATCTCTTGGAGTGTGTATAGAGAGAGAGAGTTTTCTGAGTGAGAGAGAAAATCCTCTATGCTTGCAATAAAAGTCAAGTTGGAGCATGTATGTATAGAAGAAATTTGAGGGAGAGTTGTAAGAGTTATATGCACGTGTATGTTGAATATGTGGTAAGAAAGAATTAGGTGTCGTGTTTAAATTCACAGCCAAGTAAATTTTTTATTATTAAATTTTTAGATATTTTTACTTTTCGTACAATATTTTATTTACCACTTGTATTTACTACACGTATTTGATATAAACCGTATTATTTGATCGTAAAGGGGTCGTATTTTAAATATACGAAAAATATCATAAATATCGGCTATTTTAAACGACTGTATTTATACGTTGAAATAAATATTTCGTAAGTATAATTTTTTTTTTCACATTTGTTTTAAACGCTTCATTTGACTATATTTTTTTTTTACTAATACTATTCTTTTAATATATAAATATTGTTATTACTATTATTATTATTATTATTATTATTATTATTATTATTATTATTATTATTATTATTATTATTA